>VUQI01060739.1:21534-32024 GCA_015106735.1 Paratilapia polleni
CAACCAAAAACAAACAAAAAAAAAAAAAATTTTATAAAAAAAAAAAAAAAAAAAAAAAAAAAAAAGGTAATAATCCTTTCTACAGGACTCTTCTTCTTCCAGACTTCATTAACAAAAATAAGTACCTTGGAAACATGGAAATTTGTGTTGGAACATGCCTCAATCACTTTGTGGTATTGTGTGTAACAGAACACCTGTTTGTTGGAAAGGTAAAGTGGTGAAAGTACTCTAAATATAGTATACAATTGAACATTGTTTTTTTTTTTTTATTTATTTAGGTGGGACAAAAAAATTTTTTTACAAACCCTGTCTGCTGCTTTAAATGGGGGAGCCTGCTGGCAGTCATCTACTGTAGATATTTCACTGGCTATGGATAAGTACCTCATACAATAACCACTTCAAAGACACCATACGGTCCCAGTTAGGCTTCCACAGTCACTGCTGCTCTACTACAAAAAGCTGCTCTCCAGTTGGAAGAAAGTAGTCTGAACAGAGAGGGGGGTCTGTGTGGGCCCATCAGATTTGGATGGCAATATCAACATAGAAGTGTCTTTTGTTTCAAGCTGGCATCTTTTAAAGCTAATTAAAAGACATTATTGTGAAAGTAAAATTCAACAACTTGTATTCCAAACCAAAAAATATCAGTGGGCACGATGCCTCTGGATCCCTTATCCAATGAGTACAGTTGCGTGTCTTCTCTTTCGATTTTAAGCTGTGCAGATGCTCTACACATTTGGCCCAATTTAAATCCTTGAAATGATCACTTCCAAGAGATTTTACCCAACAGATTTTCTGCCAGATTAGCTGTCAGTTCATGTGCATTTTTTCGAGTCACAATGACAGATTAATCTCCTAACAAATAAGTGAAGTGGGCTTCTTTGTTCAAACAAATTAGACTTCAACTTTCCTCTGAGTTCATTTTTGTTATTGCTGTCAGTTCTTTCCCTTTTAACTCACCAGTGTATGTACAGTGGATGTTCCATAGTTCTTACTAGTAAAGACACCACACGGTAGCTTTAAGAATATAGTAATCAAAACTTTATTGGAACCTGCATATCAGATTTACATAACTACTCAAACAGGAAAGAATGAGCAGTTACTGTTCAATTTAATACATGGATGCAAGCATTTTATAAAACATACACAATCATCTTCACTTTCTTATAGTACTGACAACAATGAAGATGGTGGAAAGCAAGAAAACTGACATCACAGAAATAACTATCCTCAGGTGTAATATCACTCCAGTGCTCCTTGTTTCTCCTCCTCCGGTTACGTGTGAGACCTCTGTCGTTTCCAGAACCTCTTCACCTCGCTGTGTCCCTGTGGTGTCACCACCATCACTCTGTGAGCTACGTCCTGCCACACCAGACAGCCCAGACCCTGCACCACAACCACTTCATTAAACAGCAGTAGGCTACTGTAGTCAAAGACAGTCTCAGCACTTCACAAACAGGGAATTCATTAAAAACATACAAAGGCTGCCCATCTGCTGTACCTACAAGGAGTTGATGATCTTTTGTAATGACAGGAAAATATCAAACTCATCCACTGGTTCTTGTGCTCCAACACCAATACAGGAGTTAGTGCATTATGTTTTTCTTTTTTGTAGCTCTGGCAGTTCTATTATGATCACATTATACCTCGGACAGATTAACTGCAGAAACCTGAAGAAACAGGTGTAAAGGGGCAGGAAGCATCAGTGACACAAGAAACCTAAAAATTCACAAAACTGGAAGCTTATAAAGTTACAGCTGAGTGGAACGAATGGTGTTTTTATCATTAGCTTGCTTTATAGGTTGTGTTGGTGCAGATACAGTGTTTAATCACAGGAGTGCTCACCTGATGAGCCTGTAGACTGACTGCCCTTTTACACTTACACACTACACCATATAGAGAACCTGTTTTTATCCTTGGTAAGACATGTGAGGGACATCATTCCCATGTGGGAAAGTCTCCAATAACAGAAGGTTTCATAATTAGAGGCTGTCTGTAAAAGTAGTGCACAGGATACAGAAAGCAGTGACAACAGCTGCAGTACTGACTGAGTCACACCATTTAGCTGAACCTGCTCATCAGGCAGAGACTAGATTTCTGACAGACTGTGTGGAGTTGAGGAAAATGATGTTTATGTTTTATCAGGCTGTTTTACAGAGTGCAATCAGGTATGGGATAACTGCACGGATAGGGAACCTTCCTGTGTCACTGAAATCAAAGTCACACAGCAATGAGCATTATTGGTCAGAAGGATCCTTATTACAGTCTTCAAACAATTTTCGATGAGCTTGTCCTGAAACAGGCAGAGAGAATTCCACATTCTGTACTCTCAGTATGAGCTGCTAAATGAACCGCTTTAAAAACTCTTTTGGCCCTCTGCCTATTAGAATTTTAAAGAGTAACCTAAAATAAGATGAGACTGCATAGGTGACACTGCAGGGCAGTTTAAATCCACTCTGAGTGATGTCCCATTTTGTTTGTTTGTTTTTAAACCACTGTCTATCCTTAGTTTAAGCAGACGCAGTGTGGACACAGTACTGTGTAGAAGTTGTAAAGGTGGCTGAGAATGATTGATACCATTTTCCCAGTAGCTGAAAAGCCTTGTTATTATTAGCTGCCTCCTTTTTACAGAGCCTTGATTCAGTGTACCGTGCAGCTCTACATTTCATCACATGTAAAGCAATACCGGCTAAACTTCCAGCTTCTCTCTGTCTCAGTTTAATGTCCAACACGTTCCATGGCCCAGCAGCTTCTTTCTGGTGAGTACAATCTTATCAGAACTTATAAAAGTGATTTGACCTACAAAAATAAAACAACCTGTAACCTCCAAGATTTCCCCGTCTAAAACCAACGCCATATACTTTTGGCTGATTGTATGTGTACTTGTATGTGTGTGTAATTTAGCAGAGCAAATCTGCTGGACCATGGGGTTTAAAATACGCAAATGTGCAATTGTACCATAATTAGGATGGAAAAGACAGCAGAACCCAGAAAAGGTGTAATTTATACATAAATCTAAACTGAGTATACAATCCTGAAAATGACTATAAAATATATTATTCTGTTATTATTATTTAGTTAGGAAACAAAATCCAACCTGAGCTCTGTCTCGCAGCACCTCAAAGTCAGCCTGGGAGAGGAACTGGTTATAGAGCACACCTGGAGGACACATGGACATGAACAACACACAGAGGAATGACTTTAAAGGCCAGCACAACATCTAAGCTCATCCTCCCTATTACAGCATACAAGAGCTCCAGCTCAACTCTGCTGACTGCTCTCCATCAGCAGTATATTCAGTACAATGTGGTAAATGGTAAATGGACTGGTACTTACATAGCACTTCTCTACTCTATGTGAGCACTCAAAGCACTTTTTTATACTACATGTCTCATTCACCCAATCACACACATTTATACAAGCACTTTTTCTATACCTAAGCGCTTTTCTAACATACACACACTCACATTCAGATGGGCACATCGGGGGCAACTCAGGGTTCAGTATCTTGCCCAAGGACACTTCTGCATGCAGAAAAGGTGTAATTTTTCGAACCACCAACCTTCCGATTAGTAGACGACCTGCTCTGCTGCCTGAGCCACAGCTGCCCCATTAGTGCATTTCCACAGCACTAATTCTACAACTCACCACTCTGCTGCTTACACTCTTCTCATTAATAATGTACATCCACTGGCCACTTCATTAGGTCCACCTGCTCAACTGCTCATTAATGCAAATATCTAATTAACCAATCACATGGCAGCAACTCAATGCATGTAGCCATGCAGACAGATGGCCTGCTGAAGTTCAAACCGATTTTGTCAGGGCTGGGCAGGCTTGGGGTTTTTCTGTTGTTTTCTCTCTCTCTACTTTTCTCAGGTGGAGAGGTGCGCCAGCCTGTGTTCCGCCCTTCCTGGGCTTGCACTCTCGCACCTGCAGTGCATCTTCTCATTATGGCTGTGTACTTATGGCTCGGCTGGAGCTGCAGTTCTTCATCAGATCTTTGAATCCACCATGGTGTTCGCTTGCTGTTCTATGGAAGACTTACCTGCATTCCTGTGAGAAGTCAAAAGTTCTCAGCCAGTCCTCTGTTGTCGCCGCTCCCACAGCAAATTTTCCTATGTGGATTTACGGTCTTACCTGTTACTCACCTGCCTGCCCACTCTCCACCGACTCTCCTCTGTCAGCTGTGGAACCCAGCCTGCCCACGTGTTGCCCTCCCCAAGCCAATAACCCCTGCACCAACAAGTAAGACTGCTCATTATCCTTCCTGTCAATTCAGACAAATCTCCCACGTCAACTGGCCTTCAGTAACTGCTTCTCTCCTCTCCTGCAGACACCACCTCCTATTCCCTGTTGAAATTAGACCCAGTCTCTCTGTCCAGCTGCTTAATACCTGCCTTTGTCTTGCTGTAAATAAATCTGTTAAAACTTTTAATAGTGGTCTGAGTCTGCTCCTTGAGTCCAAAAGGTTTAGCATCATGACAGATTTAAGTGACTCTGAATGTGGCATGGTGGTTGGTGACAGACAGCTGGTCTGAATATTTCAGGAACTGCTGGATCTGCTGGGATTTTCCCCACACATCCATCTCTAAGGTTTACAGAGAATGGTCAGAAAAAAAAAAAAAAACTATCCAGTGAGCAGCAGTTCTCTGGGAGAAAATGGCATTAACAAAACACACTCCCCTCAGATTATTTTTAAGGAAAATGGAAAGATTATGACCAAACAATGGCACAAAAAAATCCAAATCCGGCATTCAAGGTAGCTTTAACCAAGTAATAAAAGGCCTTTATTTAATCTGATTTTATTTATTTAATCTTTCCATTTTTCTTAAATGCTTCCATGAGGACTGCCAGTTTGAGGGACAACAGCAGCACTCCTGTTATTTTCAATTTTTAAACTCCCTAAAGATGCTTCATGTTTAAAGTGTAACAGGGCAGGTGGGTATTTTTCACTTTTCTCACAGGTTTTTCATGTGAAACGTGATTTTTTTATTTATTTATTTTTTTTAAAGGAGAGCAGCAGCAGAGTAGAAACCATGACATGACTATTGATGCACTGCTGTAATTAGCACAGTACAAATGTACATTACAGCGAATTTATCACAAGAAGTAAACATGTAGGAAGTGTTACATTTGTACTACACACACACACTTGATAAGCGTGCTCACCCTCTGTGAACTGCAGTCGATCTCTCTCCAGCTCCCACAGTCTGATCTGATCTGTTATAGTTGGAGGCAGCACTGGGGTCTGAAGCACAGCAATACAGGATGAGGACACTGTGCAGAGCCATTAAAGGCAACCCACTCATTATCCAGCTTATTAGACTGAAATGCAAGAAAAATAGATGGGGTAGCTGTACCTGAGTGAGCATGACAGGGTGAGCTCTGGTCTTTAGAAAATGGATAATCTGAATAACAGAGAAACAGATATTTAGTGACGTCTGCAAATTCAGGTGATCTCTTAGTGTCGGCATTAGAACCGTTCTGGATTTCTGTCTATTAAACATCTTGTGGTTAAATCTTTCCCAAGCTCACTGTAAACACTGTACATTTAAAACATTAACATGTCCTGATTCATCAGTCAGTCTAAATCTGGAACACTGAACATTAATAGATTCCTTCAATCCAGTGGAGGTGGTGATGGGATAAAACCCACATTCCTTGCCCCATGCACACATAAAGTCAAAGTAAAGAAGAACAGTAAACCAGAGGGAATTTCACTTGACGTTTGTTTTAAATTGTAAAATTGTGAACATATAAAGCTACTGGACAACCAGTTCATCTAAATGTACTGTCACAGCTGTGACTTTTGGCAGACGTCTATAAAGAGCTTACTGGCACTGCCAAACAAATTCAATTCAATTCAATTCAATTTTATTTATATAGCGCCAATTCATAACAACAGTCACCTCAAGGCGCTTTGTATTTTAGGGTAAAGACGCTACAATATTAGAAAACTCCAACAGTCAGACGACCCCCTATGAACAAGGACTTGGCAACAGTGGGAAGGAAAAATTCCCTTTTAACAGGAAGAAACCTCTGACAGAACCAGGCTCAGGGAGGGGCAGCCATCTGCATCGACCGGTTGGGGGTGAGGGGAAACAGAAGAGAGCAGAGGGAGACAGGACAAAAGACACTATGGGAGAGAGACAGAGTTTAATAATAACTATTAGAGTAACATTTAATAGTAACATTTGTTTGGACAAATGTGTCCCAACAACAGCAAAACTTGTATCATAATTTAATTGTTGTTAAGAGTCAATTGATTGAATTTTGCCACAAATAAATAGTGATCACATATCTTACATGCATCCATAACTTTAGTAAATTCGATATGAGAATACTACAGTAAGTAGAGGGCAGCATGGTGGTGCAGCGGTTATCCCTGTTGCCTCACAGTAAGAGGGTTCCTGTTTCAAACCCGCTGGCCGGCTGGGGCCTTTCTGTGTGGAGTTTGCATGTACTCCCTGTGTCTGTGTGGATTTTCTCCAGGCACTCTGGCTTCCTTCCTCAGTCCAAAGACATGTTTTTTAGGTTAACTGGTGATTCCCCATTGGCCATGAGCGAGAATGATTTTCTGTCTCTGTGTTAGCCCTGTGATAGACAGGCAACCTGTCCAAGGTGTACCCCGCCTCTCGCCCTATGCAGCTATCTTGTTCTGTGAGATGATAAGGTGCGAGGAAAGAACTACATTCATGTGAGAAACAAAGTGCACCCTCTTTCAGTTCTAAGTTTTTACATATCAGGACATAATCAAAAATAATCTGGTCCTCAGCAGGTCTTAAAATTAGGTAAATACAATCTCAGGTGAACACATTATTTATTTAACAAAAATTAAGCCAAAATGCAGAAGCAGTGTGTGAAGTCCACCTTACTCTTTCCACAGGAATTCAGAGGGTAAGCAGCAGCCAGGTGCTGCTAATCAAATGCATTGATTAACTGATCATCAGCAAGTGTGAACTCCTCTATAAAAGTAGGTGTTTGCTGGTCTGGAGCACAATGCCACAGTCTTCCCAGGACATTCCAGCAAATTCCCCCCAAGGTCAAACCATGCAATGCTCAGAGAACCTGCAAAAAACCCAAGAGCTCCATCTCAGACTCTACAGGCCTCAGTTAGCATGTTAAATGTTAAAGGTCATGACAGTACAATTAGAACAAGACTGAACAAATATGACTTGTTTGGAAGGGTTGCAGGAGGAAGCCCCTTCTCTTTAAAAAGAACATGACAGCACAGCTTAGGTTTGCAAAGCTGCATCTAAACAAACCACAAGACTTCTGGAACAATGTCCGTTGGACAGATGGGACCAAAGTGGAGATGTTTGTCCATAATGCACAGCACCACGTTTGGAGAAAACCAAACACAGCATATCAGCACAAACACCTCATACAGCATGGTGGTGGAGGGCTGATAGTTTGGGCTTGTTTTGCAGCCATAGGACCTGGACACCTTTCAGCCACTGAGTTGAACATGAACTCCTCTGTATACCAAAGTATTCTAGAGTCACATGTGAGGCCATCTGTCTGACAGCTAAAGGCCCTTTCACATGAGACACAACAGTGGCTGTGCTCTGAAACCCATTATTTTCTATGGCTTGCGCCACACATGAACAGTTTACTGCTGCGTCAAGCAAAGCACAGCGCAGCACAAGTGTGCGGTCCAGGGAGTACTCACGTGCGCCACAGTCAAGGAGAGAGAAGACAAAACTCTGATCACCGAGCACTGTGATGTACATCCCCGCGACCAATAGAAACGAAGAATGATAGGGGTTAAAGAGTGCAGACATAAAAACCATGAGGGGGCACAAAAAAAGGGCATAATACAGAGAGCACAGCTGCCAACGCAACAAAAATTTTCGGCCATTCACTCAACCTAGTGGTATGCCCCTCTCTATGTGAAAGGGCCTTCAGGAAATCTACAACAGAATGGCTGAAAAAGAAAAGAATCAAGGTGCTGAATGGTCCAGTCAAAGTCCAGACTTCAACCTGATTGAAATGCTGTGGTGGAACCTTAAGAGAGCTGTGCATGAACAGATGCTGTAAACCTCAATGAACTGAAGCAATGCTGTAAAGAAGAGTGGGCCAAAATTCCTCCACAACGATATGAGAGACTAATAAAGTCAAACAGAAAATGATTACTTCAAGTTATTGCTGCTAAAGGTGGTTCTACAAGCTACTGAATCATGGGGTGGACATTTTTTTTCCCACACACTGCTTCTGCAATTTGGCTTAATCTTTGTTACAGAAATCATGACGCACTGTAATATGTCGTGTTGTTCATCTGAGGTTGTGATATGTAAAACCTTAGAACTGAAAGATGGTGTACTTTCTTTTCCACATGACTATAAGTGATAACACAAACAGAGTTTGATGCAATCTGCTACTCTTCAAACTTTGTGTAGCTTCAAACCTTCTGAAAATGAAACTGAGACCTACTAAGCAGAAGAAGGTTGTAAAAAAAAAAAGATTTCTGAGCACTTTCAGTAGTAGTTTATAGTGCCATAAATGTTATCTGGAAAAGACAATTCAGGAAGGGTCATCAGGACAAGATCTGTACATGCAATTTAGAAAAAATGCATGTCTTCTACAAAAAGGCAAAGGGAAAGCTCTGTTTCACTACAGGATGATGTAGCTGACACCAAGAGAGGTGGTGCATAATTCCACTGTTCAGAGTTGATGCACAAACGGGGATGAGATGGAACAAAAAAGTTAAAAAAATACGTGGTCTCTGATACAAGTCAGTCCAAACAAACACAGGCTGGCACCCAGTTACAGGCCAGGAAAAAAAAATCCCATCTGGCTTGTTATTTCCCTGCATGTCAGAGTAGTACATAGTGACACTGTCAGCACAGTGGATTGCTGGGCTGATAGAGGATGGAAATGCATGTAAGGTGGAAAAGATAAGAGTTGAATTTGTAGTGTGTGAGTCAGCCCTGTGCAGTAGTACCTGCTGTGCGGTGATACCGTTGGCGATGGCTTGTTGCACTGACTCCCTTGTAAGCTGAGCTACAACTACATTGGGGAAGCGGTAGAGCATTTCACTGAAGAGAGCCACCAGAGCAATCTGAAGTTCTGAATCTGTGAAGGCAACAAAAACGCAAACATGTCTGGACAGGTTCTTATGCAAAGTGTGCATCCTTTCAAAAGCTACAAGAAACAAAGGATAAAATTACATTGAGTAGAGATGCTGGTGTATATGTGTACTTTGCCAGGCTAGCTGCTGGTCCCTGCTTCCACTCTTTATGCTACATGCTGGCTCCAGCTCAGAGAGACTCAGATCTGTCTCAACGTTTTACTGTCAGAAACAATGCCGATAAGTTTCAGTGCTGACTACAGCTGTGTAGTGTGTGTGGTGAAATAATTAAAGGAAGTTTGCGGTGTAAACACTTAAGTTCTGGTGCAGTTCACTGTTCACTTGTATCAGGTTTTTTGAAATGAATCACAACAGAGAGGAGCTGACAAGCTTCAACTATCATGACACCTGCCAACCTTTTAAACAATGGTTACTGATAATAGTGACATGAGGTGAAAAGTGTTTATCAGCATTAATAATGTCTGGAGGTGTTCACACGTACTTGTGTAGGCGTAGATACGGTAATTGGTTTCAACCACAATGAAGCCTGTGTCTCCAGTACCAGGAGTGGAAGTTAGGTTAGAGGAAGAGGAGGAGGAGGAGGAGCTGCTAGTGACTCCTGCAGCCAGAGTGATTGCCAGTCTGGTGGGGTAATACCGCCTCGACTTCCTCTAATGACATAAGATGGAAGCATTACAACAAGCTACTTCTAACTACTGCTACAGTTACAGCACGTTACACTATACATTTCTAACTGTTCGGGTCAGTTTCATACACATAATCTGAACTCAGTCTTTTCTCTGTTCAGCACATTCTTCATTCTTCAAGAAAAAAAAAAACAAAAAAAACATTTATATAATTTTTTTCTATGTAGTTATAGTTATCCAAAAACCTAATTCAATGGGCTTTTTCTTCTTTTTGATCTCTTGGGTTTTTTTTTTTTCTTTTTGAAGCCTCAGAGTACTTCAATATCTGTACTCTTTAATCCAGTTTAGGCTCTGGTTCTTTCTTACCCCTTGGTGCAGACGATGATATCCGGACAGAGAACCCTTATAGGAGGTGGTCTCAGTGCAGTCCCAAATGAATATATAACCATTTCCTCCTAAATCCCCAAAGTTGTGAAACAGCAGGAATGCTTCTATTTTTAATGATCACTATACTTCTTATTAAAAAAAAAAACAATCCAAAGGAGAGCAAGGATTGGTGAACTGACATAAAATTAAACCCCAAGCTCTAAACTTACAAACATGCTAAGGGCTGTTTGGGTAAGATTCTGGAAATTTTTTAAACACAAAATGGAAAAAAAAAAAAAAACAGATCACACACACTTTGTTTTTGTAGAAATACTCTTCTCCTCTCAGTTTCTCACCTTTCTCTGGAACACCAGTCCAAACTCTCGCAGGTGCTGCAGAAAAGTCAG
>VUQI01060741.1:0-11621 GCA_015106735.1 Paratilapia polleni
GTAGAATGGGAGGCAGAGTCTTCAGCTTTCAGGCCCCTCTCCTATGGAACCAGCTCCCAGTTTGGATTCGAGAGACAGACACCCTCTCTACTTTTAAGATTAGGCTTAAAACCTTTTTGATAGAGTTTATAGTTAGGGCTGGGTCAGGTGACCCTGAACCATCCCTTAGTTGTGCTGCAATAGGCTTAGGCTGCTGGGGGCTTCCATGATGCACTGAGCACTTCCTCTTCCTCACTTCCTTTCACTCTCCATGTGTTCTATACACCATTTGCATTTAATCATTAGCTATTATTAACCCTGTCTCTCGCCCATAGGTGTGCCTTTTTGTCCTGTCTCCCTCTGCTCTCTTCTGTTTCCCCTCATCCCCAACCGGTCGCGGCAGATGGCTGCTCCTCCCTGAGCCTGGTCCTGCTGGAGGTTTCTTCCTGTTAAAAGGGAGTTTTTCCTTCCCACTGTTGCCAAGTGCTTGCTCATAGGGGGTTGTCTGATTGTTGGGGTTTTCTGTCTAATATTGTAGGGCTTTACCCTAAAATATAAAGCGCCTTGAGGTGACTGTTGTTGTGATTTGGCGCTGTACAAATAAAATTGGAGAAATTGGAGGTTGTTCTAAAAGCTCCCTGAAAAGCCTTCAGTTAATCCAGAATGCTGCAGCGAGAGTACTGACAGGGACTAGAAAGAGAGACCATATTTCTCCCATATTAGCTTCTCTTCATTGGCTACCAGTTAAATCCAGAATTGAATTTAAAATCCTACAGCCTTTAAACTTGAGTGATGAGTTGATTGCAACCTGCTGCACCAGCCTATGGAACCAGCAGAAACCTGTACCGACAACACCTCTGATAAGACATAAAAACCCACAGAAACAGAAATATAGGAGGGAACAACTGAGTGAAAAGAGGGGAGAAAGATAGATCAGAATGGCAGTGGAGGTACTTGGGAATGTAACAATATGCTGCTAGCGTGCATGGAAGTGTGAAACAGGGCATAACTAGAGTTTAACAAGTGTGAAATAATAAATATGTGATAACAATTGTTGCACAAGAGACCATTAAAGGAGCATCCTGTAGTGTGTGAGGACCAAAAAGTCCTTATATGAACTTCACAAGCACCAACAGATTGTGTAAATTGTGTTGAAACCTACAATTTAAAGCCATCTGTCACAACTAATACCACATATAATTTTTCCTGACAATCCACACTGGGTATCTTGGCTGTGTGGACTAGGAGGGACACCCCCTTATTTCATGGAGCACTAATGGCTTTTGGCCGATGTCGTGGGTTTGGAGTCTGATAACATACATCATCTGCTCCAAGGGAAACATGGAACAATGACTGAGTGTGTGTTTATGGTTTATGAGTGTGTTTGCGACCTGTGGGGCTGCCAGCCAATCTGAAGAGAAAACATAGATAAGATAAGAGATTTTATGTGGTTTGGGGTCCTCAGAGCCAATCCAAGTGCTCAAGTACACACACATGCACAGCTGATTGGTTTATAAAGACTCTGGCTGTGATTTATTGTGATTTATTAGTTATTTACGACTTGCTGGTGAGAAGAACATTTACAAGGGTGTTCAGAAAAAGCTGAAGTCTCCATTAGAGTGATGAACAACAGGCTATAAAGAGACAAGCAACTGTATATGTGATGGTTTGAGTCTGTATTTTTGGGTTTTGTTTCTATTTTTGTTCCTGTTACCATTTGGCAATAACATTTTTTACGTGCTACAAGCCAGTCCAGATGTAAATATATCAAGATCCAGACAGTGATTTGCTTTAAGAACATTTGGAGGTGCTCTGTCAGCATATCCTAAACTTTGCAAAGCGTAAATGTACTTTTGTTTTTGGCCTCTCTGATGGCCCACTCACATCAGCCTTTTAAAGTCCAATGAAAGCCATTTCTCTTCAAGACATTTGTGTTTTTCATAAGCAAAGAAATAGGTCAGCTTTGTGACAATGCATTTTTCATAACCAGTGTGCTTTCAATTGGTTTTATTGGCTTAAGAAATAGGAACATTTTCTCAGCTTATAAAGGTAAATTAATCAGCTTTTCTGAAAACATTAAAATCACCAAATTCGGAGAGAACACTGTTTTCGATGGACAGTCATGAGTTTGTCAAGGGGCAGCTTCTCACCAAAATCAGTCCCTTTCAGTGGAATCGTGATAACTGCATACTTTCCTTTTTGATAAAGCTTGCAATTAGGTTTGGATCAGGTGACCCTAAACCATCGCTTAGTTATGTTGCTATATGTTCAGGCTGCTGCTACTTCCCATGATGCACTGAGCACTTCTTCACTCTCCTCCTCCCTTTCATTTGCATTTTATTAACTTTTGAATACTCTCTCCTGTAGTTTGTGTTTTGTTCTGTTTGTTGTTTGTGGTCTCACTATGCTCCTCTTTTCATACCATGAAAGCTAATCAAGTACATCTATTGCCTAAAACCTAAGTGAGTATATTTGGTTCCTGAATCTAACCAAACAGCTTGTAAAAATGAACGAAAGTTGGTAATGTTGAGGGTTGAGTGGATTAAAAGCCCCAAATAAGTAATAACAAAGTTAAGATATGCAAATTAATCTGCTTGTTAATTAACAAAAAGAATAATAAATATTGGAAACTTATCTACTGTAGTAGATGAATACATCCACTAGGATTTTCTACAATAAGAATATACTGTACACATATCAGTTTTCTTTTCCAGGATTAATTGTGACAGACAGCAAAATGTACAGAAGGACAAATTAAAGTATAATGACATTAAGCTTTTGCTTTTTGTTTCTTTAGGATTAAAGAGTGACTGTCTCTGTGCTAAGATTGTTGTAGTATCAAGCACTGTGTTGTGTAGTGAAGTTTGATTGATGAGGGTTAATGTTACCCTGCAGTTAGGGGTGCTGTAGTGTGTTTACTCAAGGATTTAAAAGCCTGTCAGGAACCACCGGCTGCAGGTTGACCTCCTACAAATTCCTCTCTATAACTGTCAAACATACATTTACCCTGTCTACATGTCTAAACCCAGCCACTGATTGGCTCTGAAACTGAGGATGTGGTACGTCCTTTAGAAATAAATAATCTGCCAACTTGACCCTAATTAAGGAGATTTAATTGCTGAAATGAGGTAGATAAAATAAAAATATCTTCCTGTATAATTAATTTACTAAGTGACCTCGTTAATCTTCATAGCTGCTGTTATCAGGCTTCGAATGATTTTTGTGATACCGAAGGAGATAATACAGCATAAACATGATCATCTTAACGGTGGGAAATCTTCCTCCATTAATGCCAAGCTTTTAAAGTCTTTAAACAGCTTAGAGTGCTTCTGAAGATGTAAAGTAAATTCCACTTTTTAAAGGAAACATGCTTTTACTCCCCATCTGAAAGCATTCCTGTCAGAAACACTGACACAAGGAGATACCATACATCCGCATGCTACTGTATGTAAACTATGAGACTTTTTCATAAAATATCACATTGTTATCTCTTCAAAGATCCACAGAAAAAGCCTCACCAGTTTATTTCGCATTTGAGATTTTCTGTACTGCTCTGACAGTGCTTATGTTAAAAAATGGACCTTTAAAATAATCATTACCTGCTCGTTATGTTCAGTGGGTTACAAGAGATGTTTTTTGGAGAAATGTTTTCGAAGTCTGTACTGTTGGTTAACTCGGGACCGGAGTGGACCCAGTTTTTAGCTCAAGACAAGATTAGTTTTGTCGTGTGGGAAGAAATCAGACAAACAAAGTGACAGTTCACAGTTTCTTACTCTCCTGTTGTTTTTATTGTTAAGATGTTTCTTATCAGTCTACTTGAGTTTAATTTTTACTTCCACGTTAAACATAGAGCCTACGATGTAGTGGCTGACACTGTTGCCAGCATTTTTAGTTGTGCTGGTGTGCCTCCATTTCTCTGCAATTTCAATGCCAAACACTAGTTGGCAGTGGATTTTCTCTTTTCCAGTTGATCCCTTCTTTTCCAGTCAATTAGAAACCTGGAAATGCATAGAAGGAAACAACAGTACTGAGCTGGCCAATCAGTCATTGCATCAATGCCACGTGTAGTTACATTTCTAGTGAGGTGCATGGCAGGTTATGGGGTAAGTTACAGTTCAGTGTTTGGGATTACAATGTACCACAATGACATAGATTTAATGCAGAAGCATAAATTCTGTGTTAGGCCTCGATTATTCTCAGTTGTGGACTTGGACATGGACAGCTGGGGAAACCACAAGGCTGAGTAATCATTCCTGTCATACTTCTTTGAAGTCTGCTTGAAATCCATTCAGTTGGTACACTGTAATGTATAGTCTCCACAGATGAGTTCATGTGGTCACAAAAAAATTGGCAGGCACACAGACCCTTGCTGATGACACAATTTACATCATTCTGACCTAGCAGACTTACAGATGTGGAAACCTGGGGCTCAGGGATCTTCTGCTGGGCTGCTGTTGTGTCTCTGTCTATGTCTTTTTTCCCTTCTCTCTGCATCAGACTCATCTGTATTGAATTCCACTGAAAACCAAGAAGGCCGTAGCAAGACATTATAAGATATTCAGAGCAGCTTTTGATTCATTCGGTTTGTGAGTAAAATGTGCTGTGAAGCTAAAACTAATTTCACTAAATATGAATTAACCTTAATTTTATTTCATGGATCTACAATGCAAACATCAGATACTTCTGAATATAGAATTGATTTATTACTGGTGCTCAATTTGTGTGCGCTTTCTTTTAAACTGCTATCACTTTAATTCATACAGTATACGTTGGTATCCTACCCGTCCTCTCAGCAGACCTATTCTCCTCACAGCTAATTTATTTATTTATTTTATTTTTTTGCAATCATCACTTTCAGCAGAAGATTACAAACTGATAACCATTTCTATTCCTTTATAGTTTTCAGTATAAATTGATATTTATATTACTGTTCCTTTATGTCTTTCTTCATAAAAGATGAAAAAGACACATGAAAATGAGATAGTGTCCATAAAGATTTTTTATCCAAAAATATACTACTAATAAATTCACTATATCAAAGTAGGCACAGAATATGCATTCATCCTGTCATCAATCCATCCTTTCATCCATTCATCCATTCAGTCTGTATACGTAAAACCTTCCCTCTGTTATTCCTTTTAATGAGTGAAAGCTTCTCAGGTTACATCCCATCGTGTGTTTTTGCAGGTGTTGAGTATTACAAAGTGTGTGGAGGGTCGTCACCTCATCCATCAGAGCACCGCGATACCAGCAGGTTCAGACATTAATCCATATCCTGGATGTGCCTCCCAGTGACTGTTACACACAATATTTATAAAATTGTATGTACTGCAGGGTATTGCACAAACCCTGAGGCAGCAGAGTCGTAGAGCTAAAGACATACTGGCCCTTGTACATTTATTTTTTTTTGCACTGTCGCCAGTCTTTTTGTTATGGTCCTTGTTTTTCTATTGGCTTTGTTGTGTGTCACAGCATGCAGGTTAAGGACCCAAATGCAGACTCAGGAGGCAGGCAGAATAAACAAAAAGCGCACTTTTATTGGTGGGTAAAAGTCCATAAACAAAGTAACATATAATCCAGCAGCAGGGGAGACACAAGGAAACACACTGGAAGAATAACAAAGGGAAAGGGAAGACAGCACTATTTATACTCACACCACACACCCCCACACATACCCACACACATACTAAGGGCTAACCAGGGAATGAGACACAGCTGGGAGGAAACAAGACACAGGTGCACACAACTGACATTCACAGGGGAGGAAGTAAAACTGAATACGAGACACTGAGGACAACTAACTAGGAAAGTAAAACAGGAAAAGACACAGAAGGAAAACGGGGGAAAAACTGAGGAAACTAATAAACTCTAATATAAACAGTAACTGGAACTAAGAAGTTAAAATGACAAAAATCACAGGCCATGACAGTGTGCCCCTTTCTAATTCCTCCATTAACCCCCACCTTCTGTGGTTCTGTCTCTGTCTTCATGTTTCAGTTTTAGTTATTTGTCTTTTTGATTATTTCCTGTATTACTTTGAAGGTTAGTCTTCTCCTGCTGTCTCATTGTAGTTCTACTTCCTGCTTTTGGTCTTTTTAATCTTTTGTGATTGTATGCCCTGCCCTGCCCTCACCTCAGTGGTATATTGTGCTTCTCTCGTTTGTGCAACCCGCCTTCTCCGTCCTCCTGCCTGAGATCTGGAAATTTATCTCAGTACATCATGTTGAATTCAATTCCTAGATGGAGGTGAGAGGAGGTGTGTTGGAGGAACTATAATCGAGGAAGAAAAGCTGGAATATACAAGCCATGGAGGGAGGAGAACTCTTCAAACAACTCATCCTTTTTATCCATAAGTTGCTTCAGTTATTTAAGATGATCAAACTTTCTGTCCTTCACCGTTTCTAAAATGAAGCTGCAAAGAAAGGATGTGTAATTTAGTTTAATCCCTGTTGCCTCGACTCCTCTCATTGGTTCCCTCCTCGCCTCCTCCACTCACATCTCTAGTGGGAGGGACTAAGACACTGATTATTCTTGTAGTCTTAAACCTGAGCTTTTGGATCACGTGGATTGCTTGAAAGTTTGCACATGTTTAATATGACCATCCCCGACTGTAACAGTGTAGCTATATGGCAGAAAATAAGGAAAAGCATAATATGTTCACTCAAAACACTGTTGGTAACTGAATGTAAAGTAAGGGCTCATCTTTACTCTCTGCATCAAATAAACACTGAAATACAGCTTTTTCTTCTTTTAAACTTTCCTTGAAGTTTTTGGCATAAGTGAACATGTCTCAGTCCTCGGGTTTGGTCTGCTGTTATTTGGCAATGAGTGTTGAATGTGGTAAAAGTGCCCTGTTGTTGGTTAAGGTTCTGTTTAGCTTTCCTGGCTCAAACATAAACTCTTTGGCTGTGTGCTGTCTCTGCTGCCTTTACACTGTGTGCCATGTTTGCCTTAACAACCAACACCATCTGGACTTGTTGTTTTGTGGAGCTTTGAGACTTTGGCTTCACTGCATTTGGTCGTGCCATGGCTCTTGTTAAGTAACACAAAAGAGCAAACGCAGTTAAATGTGGTGCAGGCAGCACGGTGTGGCCAAATATCCACCACCTGATCATCAGACAGCAGCAGGTAGTGGAGCTGCCACAGTAAACTTAAGTGTAATGTTTTCACAGCTGGTAGAGACAGCTCTATTCGATTTCTGTTTAGATTCAACCTTTACAAGCGACATGAAAGAAAATCTGTATTTGTTCATGTGCACTGATTACAGTGTTTAGATTTTTTCTCAAATACACAGTAGAAAGAAACAGTAAAGGTAGGTAGAGAAAAAAGGGATGACATGCAGCAAAGGACTGGATTTGATGTGCTAATTTTTGTGCCAAATTTAATTAGAGATGCACTTTTTGTGTATTTTTATAATTCTATTTTTATTAATCAAAATGAAAGTCTATTCATGAACCTGACGCAGAGAGTGTCTAATTGTTTTTTAAATGTATTTATTTATTTATTTGCAATTTGAAATATATATAATACATTACAAAGTTTGCCTACAGTGTGAACCATCATGCAGGAATTTCATAGAATCTCTTCTTATTAACTTCATGTAAAAATATAGAAGGTATGATTTCACAAAATTGACATTGACTTAAAATTTTCTACTTTGTTTTTTAAAATAAAACTTAGTAAAATATACATAAAACACAAGTTAACTTTAACCATAGGCAAAATAACTGTTAGCAACACAAAGTGGGAGGTTAAACTAATTTTAACTTTGAGGTAAGCGATTGGAGGACAGTGTTGGGTGTAAGTAACACATTACTGTAATCACATTATCTTTGCCTGTAATTTGGGACTAAATTTAGCAATCATATTACAGTTACTAATCAAAAACTTATTTTGTTACTTACTTGTGCTGAGCTCTTCAATTATCTGTATGACAGATGGACAGAAAAAAGGGTCTTCAAATGTGCCTTTATATGCACGCTTGATCAGCAATCACTTGACCTCAGTTCATGCCAGAGTTATTACAGTTTTGTATTTTCTTATTAGTTTTTATTTTTATTTTGTTTTGACTTTTTGTTTTTAATTCAGTTTAGTTTCAGTTGCGAATGGCGTTGCTCATTTCAGTTTAGTTTTTATTGTTTGAAAATGTTTAGTTTTAGTTTAGTTTTTATTAGTTTCAGTGTTAGTTTTATTCTTTTTAAGTATTATAGCATTTAGGGCAGATGCCAGAGACATTTGTACCCAAACTCACTCCTACAGTAGAATCACTGTCCCCACAAACACACAGCTAAATGGACTGGTATTTATTTTTAGATATTTTCTACATTTACTGAGCAGTCAAAGCATTTTTGTATTTTAATACACATTTAAACACCTTTTTACCCGTCTCACACACACATACAGATGGATGCATCATGGGCAATTTGTGGTTTTGTATCTTGCCTGGATTGTGGTAATACTTGAACTAGAAAGCTCTTCTGTATGTCCTCCTTATCAGGATAGGGATTTGTGCATATGAAAGATGACAGATGACATACTGTTATACATTCTGTAACCAGCGCTGGCGATGTTGCAGAGTAATGCAAAAGTAATCTAACAAGTGTAGCAAATTACTTTGTCCAGGGAGTAAATTAGTAAAGCAACGCATTACTTTTTAAAAACCAAAAAAATAATGTGTAATTCATTACTTTTTGACTGACTGAGGGTACAGTTGATTCACATATGATGGGAATTGAAAAATATTAAAGGGTTACCTAGGCAACAGAGCACCGAATGACCACTCTAGTGACCAAGTGTCAGCTGCAAAAACAATCAGCAACAAGTGAATGTTTCTATATGTAGACAGATTTTGGCTTCAGGTGCTTGGAGACTAACTGCATTAACTGGGAGTTAACTCTGTGTCTTATCTTTGTGTTCTCTGAATACTGAATCGGTTTTGATGTATTTGTCATTGTTACACTACTGCCAGCAGTAAATGGAATATTTTATAATTCAGTGCAAATATGAAAGGCACAACATCCTATTTGGCTGTTCTCTTCTCTGCTGGGCAGTGATCGATTCTGCAGATTGTAGTAAAACTGGACTTCATAAGAGCTGGGATGGCTATTTTCTCACAGACTCGTCATCTGAAACCTCAGGACAGGAAATCCTCCGCTGTCCTTTTCTTTCTCTGTTTGTCTGAATCTGTCCTTCACTAAATATTTTTGTCTCCACAGTCTCCTTATTTTGTCAGTTTCTCATTCGCTCCTCTGTGTCTCTGCTGCTTTATCTGAAGTAATCTTTTTTGGCTTGATAAGTGGATGGGAAATAATATTACTAAATAATTTGAGATATTTAAAAGTACATCAAGAATAATCAAAACAAAGCATTGAATGTGTGATGTGACTGAGTTCACAGTGAACAATCAAACTAAGTTCTAAAAAAAAAGATAAATTATCATCTTTCTTCTCACACATGTAACGTAAATGGCATTACGGTTTTATCCCAATATAGATTAGACTCATAAACTCTCGATTTTTGGCCCAATCTGTCTCTAACAAACATCACCAGTGAGTTTCTACACAACTGGAAACACTCAGTCATGAGAGCAGCAGCTTGGTAACTCTGAAAACTGTGACCAGATGACTAAACTACCAAACCGTCATGGGCCCAATAGCACAAAAGGACAGAGAAGAAAGAAGCCAGATGAACAAATAAAGATAAACATGAAGCTTAGAAAAGGGACAAAGAGGAGACTGGAAAATCCTGAAAGATGAAATCAAATCCCAGAATTAAAAAAAAGGCATCCTCATCCTTCCATTCTTTCCCACAGAGAGAAGGTGAAAGGGCTGGTTCAGGACTCATGTGCCCTCTGCTGCTCCTGATATCAGCCTGGTTGAAGAAAGTACAGACACCACCAAGACCCAGAGCTGGATAGGATAGTAATATCTCATTTTTTTGGCTCCACAACAGTTTCATGTATTAGATATGATCTGATTTCAATAACCTGACAAATTTTCCATTAACAGAGAAACGGTTTTCCGAGCTGACTCATCAAATTTAGTTTACTCATGCACCGAGGGAGGCTTTGTAGTTGAGTCATGACATACACATCTACTTCTTTAACATTGTTAAAATAATGAGAAACAGTCTCTCCAGAACAAAAGAGACTTACAAACTGTAACGTGCACCGTCATTGTCCTAAATTCTTGTTATGGCTGCTGTCCTACCACTTCCTGTTTTATTTTGTAATCTTTGGTTCTCAGGCTTCCTGTTTAGTTCTACTTCCTCTCAGTTTTTTTCCTGCCACGAGTCGTTCACCTACAGCCTTCAAGGTAAGCTTTCTGGCCACTTCCCTGTGGAAGTGTTCCCTTGTTTGTTCTTATTTGTTTTTTTCTGGTATATTACATGGTTTTGTTTTCTTCTACATGCACACAGTATACTCCACAAGTTTCAGAAGGATCCTAGAAGCAGCTTGGCATTCGGAATCACTAAAAATATACAAGTCTATTTTTTATTTATTTATTTATTTTTTTTACAGAAGCTGCATCAAGCTGAAGAGATCAGTTTGATGGGGTGAGGAGGGCAGGAAGTCTGACAGAGGAACAGCTTAGAGAATCTGATCAATTTTCAAAATAAAAGACTACCTTCTATGCTTCTAAGACTCTTCCAGTGTGATCTGAAGCTGTGCAAAGATGGGAACAAAACCACTTTGGACATGCAATGTCACAGACACACACTCAGTGAGGTTTATTTAACATAATCCCCACTTTTTACCTCCTGAAGAAATATTCAAGCCAATATCATGTTTTAAACAGTAAGTAGCGAAGTATTTTTGCTTTAACTTGAATGATGAGTCATGGTAATGGCTATAGAAAAATGACACCATCAATATAGAGACGGGTTGCCCATAAGCGCCACACTCACTATGCATTTGTTTACACTTTAGCTACTGGTAGCTTCCCTCAACCTGAAATGGAGCAACTGTGGAAACTCTACCCAGTAAAAGAAATAAAGTCTGGAAGACACACAAGACAAGAGTATTAGATACTAAAAGTAAAACAAGACTGAACCTCAGATGCCCAGTTCGGTAGTTCATTTCAACTAGAAATAAGCAAGTAACCAAACCTTCCTACTAATTATCCTAATAAAACAATTTTAAAATGGAAAGTGATGAGGCATGAGGTGGTTTATTGCCACTTTGAGTAATGACTTTACATAATCTTATGTGTGGTATGAGTTTTGTTTAACAAAAAGAAGAAGAAAAATTTTGAGGACTGAAACATTGTGGCGTTTTAAAGTCCACACAGTACACTGATTAAAAACTAATCAGTATGAGATAACAAGTATTGTGTGGAGCAGTTAATGAGATAAACAAGATAGAAAATCAGTTAGCAAGTCTACTATATCAAACTATCATCAATACAAGGAACAGGAAAGGAAAAAAGCAACCTGGGTTGCATAAATGTACTAAATTATAGATTAGCATGCTCAGAGTACATTGCTCTCAAAAAGCAAAATTGCTTCCTCCCTCATAACTTTGTTTATTATTTAACATTTAACTGAAACGGGGTGCAGTTTAAGGGCAACACAGCTTGTATCTCCATTATTTTGATAGATATGATTACACCACTCTAATGAAGGTAATGCATTATATGAAGCAT
>VUQI01060741.1:13068-37990 GCA_015106735.1 Paratilapia polleni
CTTTCGCTCCTTGTCGCATTGTACTGTTTCCCAGTGTTATTTCCTGTAGTCTCAGATTTTTTTCCCTTTTCCTTCCTTCCTCCTTTCTTTTTGTCTCAGCCCACTAACAGAGAGAGGGTACTCTAACAGACCTCCCTCAGGTCTCCTGTCCCTCCACTCCTCCCTCTCCTTCGTCTTTTCTCTCTCCCTCCTCCTCTCTCCCCCCTTCCCTCTCTCGCTCATTCCTCCTCTTCTCAGGCAGCCCCAGATAAGAAGGGGGCAGAAGCAATTCTCTTCAGCCACTTCTAAAACTGGAGCCAACAGAGAAGAGTGGGAGTACAAAGAAATTAAGCTCTTCAGCTTCCATTTATCTCACAGATTGTTTGGACATAACTACTCATCGTCCTCACATTACTTCTACTTTTTAAAATTGTAACTTTCTCTCCTTGAATATTTTTTTGCTGAGTGGATCTGGATCTACGCCTGGTACCTGATCAGTCAAGCAGATGTATCCATCCTGAAAAATCTAGATGAACCCAGCCCCAGAAAACACAATTAAGACCAAACGACGAAGAGAGAGGAGAGAAGAACTGATGGATGTCTTCATCACAAATGAAGTGAAATGAGACAATTCAGTGTGAGACCAAAGAACAGGTGTTGCTTTCATGTTGCTTTCATTTCCAAAAACTGTGATCTACGGGAAAACTGATCTATTGAAGCTAAAGAGAACAAACTGAAGAGACTTGGTGCAGTATCAGACCTGATGGACTGACTGTTAGGTGCAGAGACTCACGCTCACATCCTGCACACAGATGGGTTTTTTTTAAGTGAATTGGGGTCAAAGTGTGAACGAGCTTCTCTTGACCCTCTGCTGCACTGAGACAAAAACACTTTGATATAGTTAAAGAGAGTGTCATGAAAGGCTTAAATCTCAGCCGGGGGTTGCTGGTGCTTCTGCTCCTTTGGACTTTGTCAGTCATCATTGATGCAGCCAGTGCTGGGAACGCAGAACGAGGAGGATCTGGAAGAAGCCAGAGGAGAGGAGGAAGTGGTGGCGGTGGAGGAGAGAAAAGGAGGAAGTTGCACCGCATCCAACACGGCCAGTGCAGCTACACCTTCATCCTGCCGGAGCTTGACGGATGCCCCGGTGGAGGGTCGCCATCACAGACACAACACTATAGTGCTTCTCGCGGCGGGCCGACTGTCGTGCAGAGAGACTCACCGCCTGCTGACAGCGAATGGTCGGCTCAGAAACTGCAGCACCTGGAGAGCACAATGGAGAACAACACACAGTGGCTGCAGAAGGTAAGAGACAAATTACCTTCTTTTCTTTCTATTAGATCTATTGTACACCTCAAGATAAAGTTACTGGTGTTTAAAAGAAGATGAGAAGGGCAACAGTCAAAGGAAAACTATGTGCACTCTGAAATTTTACAAGAGCTTTTAATTCTGAAGTGTTTTCCCACAAATTCCACTCCAAAAACAAAAAGGGACTCTCCACTGGGGGCATGGAATGGTGGAATCAGAATAACACAGCGATTAGAGACTGTGCATAACAAGAGAGTGGCTGTGTGTGTGTGTGTGTGTGTGTGTGTGTGTGTGTGTGTGTTACCACATGTTGTTGATGGATGCACTATCATGGAGCACTGAAATCTTTGATCGACAGAAAAAAGCAAAATAATATTAAAATAAACATTAAAAACCAACCGGTGACTGGTTATGTCAAAGCAAGTCAAGATCCCTTTGACACGAAGTGCCTTTGCTTCATCAGCTGCGCTGTGTGAGTTTCACTCGAAGCAGCTAAGGTTTAGTTGTGTGGTGATCTGTGGGACAGAGATCAAAGTTTCAGGTAATCTCTCTGGACATGTGGTGGCTGCTTTCAATCAGGAGAAGCGCAATGACTGTGTTCCCTTGTGTTGTCCTAACAAGCTACAGTGTAATTCCTTCTAATCTAATCTACTTTCAGTTGAGCTTTGGTTGCACAGTCAGTACTGTAATAGAGCCATTGTAACGCCATTGTCCCTCCATTATCTCACATCTGTGCTGCAGGAGAACTGCAGAATATTCTTGCTGTACAATGAAATTAAGTGTTCATCCATTATCCGTTTCTTATCATCTTACCACTTTCCCAGTTTTTCTTTCACCATTGAAGCCTTAGGTCCTTCTGCAAAATACAGGCTGCAGACAGACATGAAACATGTTTAACCAGCCGCTTCTTTTCACCTGCTAGTGATGAATTTCAGTGAGAGGCACTGTCCTCCCCTGTCCAACCAGCAGGAGCTGCTAGTGCAGCAGCACCACAGGAACCCCTACGGGTTTCTGCGCCCACTAATACTCCTTTTCCTTTGGTTTTGCACCCAAAAAAGACAGGTGCTGGTGCCAAAGTTTATGGGCCCAAAGTTGGAAGCACTTACATGAGTAGCTATGGGAGTGGCTACCGCAATAACTTCACCAATGACTGGCAGATGCACCCCACAGATACTGTCTGCCATGATTCTCAAACCTCGAAATGTGGGCTGGCTTTCTACAGGTACCATCACATAAAATGGCAGCAGCTCCATTTTGATGGAAAAGAGGTTTATGACGAGTTGTGTTCAGTGTAAGGCCAGTCTGTTGTCACTCCCAGGGTGTCAAATACAGCCTTTTTCCCCAAGCAGCTACTGTCTAACAGATACTCACAAGTTGTTTTTTTTCACTGTGATGCAGAGGTCACATCATAGTGAGACAGCTCTCATTTCTAATGGCTTGAACATGGTCCTACGCACAACCTACAGACAGCTTTCCAGACTGCTATCTACATGTTGTAGCTGTTTACTGTCACCAGGGGACACTGTCACAAACAACCTGGCTGAATGCCCAACAACAGCACAAGCAAGAGTGCTTTTTTAGCTATGATGGGTTTTTTTTCATGCATCTCCCATTTGTGGTGAACTCCCCTATTTTCGACCTATGCACAGCATCATCCAGGTGAGCTAAATGGTGTTGGGTTTTTGGAGAACTGCACAAGCACATTTGCATTGGTTGCATACCCATTTGTGTAGGCTCTTCGTAGGCAAACACCTATGCAAATAGACACAAACATGGTACCGTAAAACAAGCACAACTCATCACATAAAACCTCTTGGTATTCAATGAGCTTTTTTAACTTGTAGGGAGAATGATCCGAGGAAATGTATTTTAACCCAAACCACTTTATTTAGTGAACTTAAGTAGTACGTCTGTCGTGTATTGTGGTTTCTATAGTCTTTGCACAGCACATCGGTTTTATACTCTGTGTATGGAACTGTGTTAAACTCCATCATCTCTACTGAATAAAATGTAATAATGAGAGCAAAAGTAAATGGTGAGTGAAAGCAAAGTTAAGCAGAGTACAAAACAGAAAGCTCTCAAACAGGAAATGAACCGCAGTCTCTTGGCTGACCATTTGTAAAAACTGTCATGATGGTGGTGGTAGCAGTGCTGCAGTGTCATTCTCTTTTTTAAAATTAATTCTAAAAGAAAAAAAGAGGACTCTGCTGATGCTGAAAATTTCCTCCGCAACATTCATGAATTGGTAAAGAGAATGGAGGGTTGAAAAATTTTTCCTTGTGGCGTTCCCTTGTTCAATTATACCAACCAAGTTTTTTTCAAAAACCAAAAGTTTCATGTACGTCCACAGTTTTTGCTTAAAACTAAGTTTGTGGTTTATCAACAGTCTTCAAACCAAATATCAACTCAAACTGTCTATAGACCGACCACACAGCATCTTCCTGGGTTTACATCTCTCCTCTATCACCTCCCGACAGTTAAACCTTCAGTCAGACGCCTGCTGATGTGCAGATTGAAGTGATTTGGCTGCAGCAGGAGATGTTGATCCATTAAATAAGATTAGCAAAAGAAAACATTTTCTAAAGGAATCTGCGTGCATTGAGTTCCCATTCATCATCATTAAAATCATTTAAAGCTTTCATAGAATGACAGCAGCCGCATGAATAACGCTGCTGTCTTGGCAAATTTATTTAGCTTTCTGACGTTGGCTTCATCTGTCACGGCCTCCACAAAGTTGACATATGCTGTTAATTCTGTGGAGAGCAGAAAAACCTGCGACTTCCTTAATGTATCACAATTCACATAATTTTCAAGCAGGCTGGTATCCTAATAAATTTAGGAAGTGACTAAAGAGCCTTAAACTTTGGCGTCCTTAAAAAAAAAGTTGTTTCAGCTGGCTGTTAGCTAACGTGTTGATGTGCCAAACATAAAACCATTGCAAGGTGGTGCAAATGGTCTAGAGGAAAGAGTCTTGGAGTCTCCTTAGAGAAAACTGAGGTAAGCAGTTGAGTGATGAGAGGAGTTTTGTTTGGAAAACTGCACAGAAAAGTTGTTTCTTTGGCTGTCTGGCTTCTGGTAGGAGATGTTTCACTTCTAATCCTTCTGTCATTTTGTGACCTTTTTTATATATCATCACCCTGCTGTACTCTTTCCAAAGTAATCCTTAAAATTCTGCACTGTCACTAATACATCTTTGTTTCACCTTCACATTGATGGGCTGTAATACTATTACTGATGTGAGGAAGTTAAGCCAAAATTATATGTAATGCAACAAGTTAATGGCAGCCAGTTTTTGATCTATAGTGACAGCTTATCAGATTTCATCCACTGATAGCATAGCAATGATTAGATGCCTTACCAGAGATTTGGTGGGGTGACTACTCATGGCTGTGAGAATGGTGTCTCCATATACACTGAAGGCATTAGTCTATTAGCTCATTTGACAGAAATTTGATAAACAACTTTATGCCTCAGGAACTGCAACCCAAATGAACAAAACTGCTTTAAAATTTTACCTTTGTGAGTCTCTAAAACATCTTTAGGTGATGCAAAAAATCCTTTTATGCAAGGAAAACCTTGACTTTACTGTAAAAAAAAAAAGACGTGTCAGCAGCTTTTTCCCAGTTTAAACAAAGCATGTGGCTGAACGTTCATTGTGCATCTTTGCTCAGCTACAGTGGCCATGTACTCTAACTCTGTGATACACTGTAAATAGCAGATTTCATCTTCAGCTCATAAGTAAACGGTCACATATTCAACACTCGGCTCCTTCACATCACCTCCCTTCATTTTACTCTCTTAGCTTTTTTTTTATCTTTATATAAAGGAAGAATAAAGAGAACAAACAAACAAACTAGACTCTAACCTAACAACAGAACAGCAAATAAAAATTGTAGCAGAAAAACATTATCTTGACAATTGTTAACCCTTTCATGCATGGTAGTCAATGTGGACAGCTATTCAAAAGCCATTTTCTTTAACATGCATGTGTTTTGTTGCTATAGTGGCATATCAGCCAACACATTATTGTTTATTAAAATACATATTTTCTTGGTTGAAAACTCAAACGCATGCTGTCCAGCTGAGTGGACATATAAATAACTTTATTAAAATTACATGTTAAAAAAAAAAATTTCACTTGAATTGTTCTCTTCATGCCTAAAGGGTAATAAAAACAGTTATAGAAAAAATCTCGACTGAAGATGTCATAATTCATGCATGAGAGGGTTAAACTCTGACAAGAAACTGCTGATCTACTGGGATTTTCCCACACAACCATTTCTAGGGTTTTACAGAGAATCGTCTGAAAAAGAGAAAATACCCAGTGAGCAGCAGTTCTCTGGGCAAAAATGCCTTGTTGATGACAGAGGTCAGAGGAGAATGGCCAGACTGCTTAGAGCTGATAGGAAGACAACAGTAACTAAAATATCAGCCGGTTACAACCAAGGTATGCTGAAGAGCATCTCTGAATACACAAGACATTGAACCTTGAAGCAGATGGGCTACAGCAGCAGAAGATCACACTGGGTGCCGCTCCTGTCAGCTGAGAACAGGAAACTGAGGCTATAAATCCATATCACTGTGCCAGTGGTGTGGGGGATGTTTACTTGGCACACCTTGGCCCCCTTAGTACCAACTGAGCATCATTTAAATACCACAGCCTATCTGAGTATTGTTGCTGACCATGTCCATCCCTTTATGACCACAGTGTACCCATCTTCTGATGGCTGCTTCCAACAGGAAAACACCGTGTCACAAAGCTCAGATCATCTCAAACTGGTTTTGTGAACATGACAATGAGTTCACTGCACTCAAATGACCTCCACAGTCACCAGATCTCAATCCAGCAGAGCACCTTTGGTATGTGGTGGAACAGGAGATTCACATCATGGATGTGCAGCCAACAAATCTGCAGCAACTGTGTGATGTTGTTATGTCAATATGGACCAAAATCTCTGAGGAATTTTTCCAGCACCTTGTTGAATCTATGCCATGAAGAATTAAGACAGTTCTGGGGGAAAAAGGGGGTCCAACCCAGTAGCAAGGTGTAACTAATGAAGTGGCCGGCGAGTGTGTATTATCCACTCTTTTATATTGTATTCTCAAAAGAACAGTATTAAATTGAAGGTACTTGATGACTTCTGTACTGTATAAATGAAACCCTTTTAGTGAGAATGTCCATTGTGTAACATCTGAGTGTAGAACATCATACGCTATTCTCATAATCACAGATGACAGAGCAGCTATATATTTTTTCACTCTTATGTAACTGTACTTTACTCCTCCGCATCACTGGACAGAGGAAGGCTAGAAGTCTGTGCAGCTCCCTGATTTCATGATCTGCTCAATCAGTTTTGGTTATATCAGTAACAGGAAGCAGGCCTGGAGATATCATAAAACAAATCAGAGTTTCTAAAAACATCCATATTAGCAGCTGGGTCATCTGATGGACATGACCCATGACTGAATGAAAGTCTAAAAGTAATCTGAACATTAAGTTATGGCCTCCAGTCATATCTGAGGTCCTGTCAGCCACAGTAAAGGTATTTTGATATTGCTTGCATGCGTTATGGCTGAATGAACTGAAAAGCACTTGGAAAGGCCCCTAACACAGGATTAAAAGGCTTCAACATTTAGCCCAGGTTTCTGGAAAAAATTATCATAGTCATATGTTGTAAATAGGAGAATGATGCAGGCAGATCTGGTTGGGTATCGTTTTGATAATGGTAAATTCATAGTAATTAAATGCAAAGCTAGTAACATTTTTGAAAGATTATCAGTAATTCAGCATATGAAAGCATATGAAGCTATAATATAACTTCAAGTAATAAATCAGACATTAAAAACCAGTTACTTTGGTTTAAATGGAGAATTCTTCAATTTTCAACTGTTTTGAAACTTAACACAGCTCAGACAACAAGTAAAAAGCAAAGGCATTATAGAAGTGACTGAAATCTCTATTCTTTCTAATCTCCACTGGTTGCAAAAATAATTCATATCGTATGGGAGTCTGTAGGAAAACAACCCTACTGCTCACTTGATTTATGATTTCAGTAAACATTTTCCTGAGGAGTTTATGGCCTCAGTCACTAGTTTCACGTTGTATTCAATTCAGCATTATGCTCATTTTTTAAATTATAGTCCTATTTGTAAAATAGAGGATAAATGATATGCTTTAAGGTGTGGTTGCTTTGTGATTCACAAGTCTCTAACTTACGAATGTACTGCGTCCTCAGTTTTTCACTCAGAGCCAACCTGAGGCTTCAAAACAGCAGTTCACAAACCAGTGGTTAATGTCACATTGGCTTTGTCCATGATTTATATACAGTCCCTGTTTGAAGTCTATAAACAAATGGTTTCAGGGATTTGGTGTGGAAGACTTTGACTGGCCTGCACAGAGCTTTGACCTCAACTCCATCCAACTGTGTCGTAAATCTGAATTTTGAGTGCTTGCAGGCTCCACTACCCAACATCACTGCCTGCCCTCACTAATGGCATTATGGTCAAATTAGAGTAAAGCCCAGAGATGTTTGCATACTTTCTTCAGTTGTAGACGTCCCTTTTGTTAGTGAGTATCGAGAGACTTGGATACAAATTGCACTTGTCACACTAGGTGAGCAAAATGTACCTTTAAATAACAATAGAGACAATAACAATTTAAACTTTGCCAAAGATCAACAAGTAGGCGCTCTAACACACAAAAACATGATTCCTTATCAGCTTCACACCCATGAAAACTATCAGTTATGTTCACAGAATCAGACAGTGTGCACTAGAAGTCATTAATGTGCTGCTCTTGTAGCTTGTTTTTCAGTGTTTGGAGACAGGTGGCCCAGAGTCACTTTTTGGCAGCAGGTCTTGACTTTCTGATCAGTAATCTGCTCACTGTCTGCTCTGGCTGGAGGACACAAACCTGTGGAGTGCTGACCATATTGCATCTTATTAGGTTTCACTTTCTGTGGAAGAACAGCATCTGTTTGGAGCGTCAGGTTCCCATGAGAGCAGTGTTTCTGAGCCGGTGGACTTCTTTTATCCACCACTGGTTGTCTTACAGCTGAAATTAACAGACTGGTCCCATGAGTAGGCACTGTTAATAGACATTTCAGAGGTGCTGATGTATGAATAATTAGATTAGCCTACTTTATACTATGCTACAAAGAAAACATATTGCAATCTTAGCAGCACAGACCGTTCTTTACTATTTTATAAGATAAATTTAAAACTACTTTATGTGTTTTACAAGGCTGACAAGATAAAGATCTACAGCCAAGCTAGGCTTAGGTTTGTGCTAAACACAAAATGTGAATAATTGTACATTTAAATGCTGACCTGATGTTTTGGCTAGATTTAAGTCAGAGTCACCAAAGCAAATGTTACTCAAAACAAGACCACGAAGATATGTACAAATTTCATGGCAGCCCATTCAGTAGTTGATATCCAGGAGTCAGAAGACCCCAAATAACTGGAATAAATGATCAAGGAACCAAAAGCACCCACAGTTTGCTTCTGGTTTTTGCCTGTGATCTGAGGAATCAGCTTTGAGCATGTTTTCTTAAAGCCTAACATAGTCTACTGTGTGATCCTGTTTGCAGTTACTTGAAATGGCCCTTTATTTACAGTAAAATAATAATAATAATAATAATAATAATAATAAAAACATTGTTAGCAGTTGTGCCAAAGTAATACTAACAGATATTCTCCTTATGGTGCAATACTGTGGTATCATGGCAGCTGGCAAAGGCAAAATGATTGACACTGATTGCTGCATAAACAAGCCAGCTGATAGATATATGTATTTATATCCATCCAAAGCAAGACATTTGGCTTGAGGCAGTTTTCAAATCAGCAGGCCATGAATATCAGATCATTCAAAATTACGCAGAACAGAGCGACTGGCAGACATCTGGTCGACTGGTGCCTGTGCTGTGCTGCCTGCTTGTTAGCACATCAGAGAGAGAAAAATGTATCTTTCAGCCAGAGACAGAAAATAGCACCTAGCATATGTTTCCAAGGAAGAACAAATAATTTGAACAGTGATTACTGTTTTATTTGAACATTTCAGAAAAGTACCTTCAGTTTACATAACATCCACAAGAAGACATGCATGAGCCAGTTTCAGACAGAGCTGCTCTTTGTTTTTAACTGCTGAAGTTGAAAACAAACCCCCCCACCCCTCCACTTTGAACCACTGCCACTGTTATCTAACCTTGTTTATGAGTCCCCTGTACTTGTGAGAATACATAACACACACTGCAGAAGAAAGGGACGGTTTGCTACAGAGATTTTTCAGCTGCAAAGATTGCCCTGAACCATCTTCCATTCACTGAATTTATTTCAAGGGATGTGAAATTGTCACTTTCCACGTAAGTGAAGCAAGGACAATTGCGCTCATTGTTGACACGCTGCCTTGCTTGCCTTCGGTTGGTTGCCTGCATGTTTTCAGAGGGATGCACTACCCTCCAGAAGCCTGTCTCTTTGAGAATCAGATCTCATTTACCAATTCCTTGTATCCATCAGAAGAGTAAACAACTTGAACTCAAACTCAGAATGGAAGTAAAAATTCTATATGAATAAGAAAATATTATGCACATTATACATGTTCATAAATTAAAATTGTTAAAATGTTCCAATAGAACAGAGAATGTACTTTCATAGTTTTTTTAAGCTTGTTCCATTTATAGTCAGCAAACCATTGAAATCCAGTTTTTCCGACTGTGAATAAGAGGTACAGCTACAGTACTTACAATGTCCTGTGGCCTGACATTGTAAGTACTGTGTTTAAATTTAATCAAAGAGCAGAGGTAAGCAGGCAATCTTTGCAGCAGAGCCTTGTAAATAAACAGCATACAATGCTGCTCTCTTCTGTTAGCTAAGGAGGACATCCCACTTTTTCATATAAGATACCGTGGTGATAAAAACTATGATAGACAGAATCAAGAGGCTTCAAGGTGGATGTAGGACTATGCATATAAACAATATCACCATACTGAAGCACAGACAAAATTGAGGATTGTACAATCATCCTACGACCAGTGAATGATAAACAGGAATTGTTTTGTCTTTAATTTTCTTGATAGGTGTTCCACATGTGTCTTGAAAGTGACTCTAGCAACCAGCCAGGGTCCCTAGTGTTTATAACAATCAATAGTTTTAATTTTGTGACCCTGAAGGATTTGAATATGGAATGTAGGCTGCATACTTTTAGGTGACTTTGTGAATACCATGAACTTAGTTTTATCAGAATCTTAAACAACCTTATGCTTGATAAAATAATCTTCATATGTATCAAAAGCAGCCTGTTGCAATGGCCAGATCAAGGGAAGAGCCAGTGGCATATAAAATAATGTCATATGCATAAAAATTACAGTTTTGAGTGGCAGAGATAATATTGTTTGTGTACCAGGTGAATAAAAGAGGTCCAAGAATGGATCCCTGTGGAACACCTGTACAAATGACCTGAAACCTTTTCTGTCTAATATTGTGGGGTCTTTACCCTAAAATATGTAGCGACTGTTGTTGTGATTTGGCACTTTAACCTCCTGAGACCCGAGCTCTTGTTTACATGCTCTTTTTTTTTTTGCCTTTGAAGCTTGACAAGCGTTTAACTTTTTGGAGAAGAAAAATCACATTGCTCCTCTCACATTGTTAGCTAACTTTAGGGAACATTACTCAGATTTTTTTTTTTCTCATTAATTACTATTTTTTTGAGGGGGCTACTTTCAGAACATCTAATCATATTAGTTACATGCCGAAAGTGGATTAGCATTTAGCATTATCACTGTTCAGCAGAAGTTGCTTCAAAGAGTTTCTCATCCATGATGGCTTTAAAGCTGAGGTTCAAACTCTATTCTTGACCTTCTAAACAGTATCTGATAATGAAAATCTCATGAGATGAACAAACATTGAACGTCAGCATGCGCAAACAAAGACCGCAAACTGTGTAGAGTAGGAATGCATTTTGTCTTCTGAACTGACATATGAATGGTTGAGAACCCACCGACATGGAAGCCCTGATGTGGAAATAATTTTTCATTTTGATTATCAGACTCTCTCTTTTTGCTCCTTCTGGCAAGCTTCTCCACAAGACTGATACTGATCCCATTCAGATTATTTCCAGGAAGCTCTGAATTGATTATAAATGGATCAAATGAAAAATGCAGACAGCTAAAGACTATTTTGCTTTAGATGCAAAATAAATAAATACAACATTTTCTTGCCGCTGTGAGAGCTCCACCATGTAACGACACAGTCAGCTAATGCACACAATGCACAGCTCATTGAGCCAGCTGCCTTCACAGGGGCTGGCTTATGATGTGGATAGAATGATGGTGGTTAAAACCACCATAATTCCTTATTATTACTTCCTTTTCCAGCAGATAGAGGAGAAGTGCAATTTTAGATTTGACCCAACACAGAAAGGCATTAGGTTTGTTTGCAGTGAGACATAAATGTAATAAAAGGCTGAACATGTCACCAAATGTCTGGACCGATCAATATCTGTCAGGCTTACATCTACCAGAGCTTCATGTTTACACAGGAACAGGCCAGAGTGTGTCACAATGATGGAAACAGTTGCTGACAGGAGCCTGGAATATCAATTCATTGTATTTAAGTAAAATAAATATTACTGTTATAAGCATTTGCAGCTGTTCAAGTCTAGTTGTTAATTCTTGTTTCAGAAAAAATGGCACTAAAGAATACACATTAAATATGAATCATCACTACCAGCTGGTGAACATCAGATTCCTTTATATGAATAATCACACTTTAAGTTTTTAATTTCTCATTTTAAGGTTCATTTCACATAAAAATAGGGGTAAGAGGGGGGTGTCTTTTGTGGTTACTCTGGATAATCAGCAGAGTATGTGAACATCTTTCATCAGGATTATTTTTTGTAGGTACTAGCTTTCAGTTGACCTTGAAAACAGTCTGAAAACTGTTCTTTGGATTGGCTGCAGCTTTTATTTTAAAAAGCGTTTTTTATTATTGTAAAGGCTACAAACAAAACATAATGTATTGCCATTGTGTTTCTGTGAAGGCAGAAATCTCAGACTGAGGCAGAAATCCCCTGGGAAAATTAAAGCTAAACAATTTACATAGTAGATACAATAGAAATAAGTTGAGAAATATTTTATGGTAATTTGGGTGAGCTAACTCTTATACAGTGATATAATCTTATCACTGCAGTTCACAGTTCATAGACAAAATAATGTCTGTGGATTTCTGCATCTCTGTGCACACAAACAGAAAGAAAGTTAACATCCATGAAAGGTTAGAATAAGCAATCTTTTTGAAATCAGTCGAAGACGATATCTGACTTCAAAGCAATTTTAAAATTCCTGAAAGCCTGTCTTAAAGCACAAACAGTAATTAGCCATCACTTCATTTAATGGGGGAATGTTAAAACAGCGATTAGCCTGTCTTTGTTGACTTGATTAATTCATTCGCTGGCGTGAAAGCAAGCAGCTGCAAGTCTGCTAATCAGTAGCAACAATCATCACAACACTGCAATCTTAATGACTATCTGGGTGAGGAAAAGATATTATAGAGCACAGAACTATCGATCATTATTTGTTAGATAAAATAATAACAGACATATCTGAAAATATGTTAAGAGTTGAATGTGTAAAATTGTGATTAAACATATTTTCCATATGACAGTAGCATCTCTTTGTTGCATTGAAATTTTTTTACTGTAAGTTGTGCCAAGACTGACATGGTGCTCTTTATATATTACATGTGATGACATAGATGGGTATTTTTCATCAAATTTCACAAGCAAATCAACACTAAACTGTGTGAAGGGAATAAAAATGAAAGGATAAAAAAAATAGATCAAGATGACTCATACTGCAACTAATGAACTGAGTGGAGTATCAAATTCATGTTTGCCGATTCCTCAAAATTATTTTAAAGACTTCAAAGGATTAGAGGAGACATTTCTTTATACGGGTTTGAAGAAATGTCGTGTGCTGATGCCATGTAAAACAAAGAACGTGCTCATTTTGCAGCTGAGATTTTTACATAAACTACAGTTGGGTTTTTGTGACTTCCAGCATCTAAAAAGGAAGGCACAGATATTAAGGATATATTTCTTTGACTGTCATTTACAAACAGTTGTTTTATCTCTCTCTTTTCTCTGGCTTGCATGACAATGTTGTGACAGTACATCAATAAAGACAATCTTCCTACCCATGTTCAAATCAAAAAAATTATCCATACAAAGTTCATCTGACACACAAGACAATAAATGGTTTTTTCTAATGACATTAACTTAATGAATAGATCATTCTTAAATCATAATATAACAGCTTTTCTGCTGTGCAAAAATCATGTTTTCCAAATCACCATACAACAGACCTTTAGCATGAGGGCAATATTTTAACAGTCATTGCAGGAAACCTTTTAACTAGCAAACTTTTGGCTTGTCTTAGCACAGAAAGCACAGATGATAACTTTAGCATGTATAAAAACAAGTAAATTTAGCCACTGTGATGTCACCCATTAGTTTTTTTGACTAGTGTATGAAATAACTAAAGCTTCAGCTTTGGCATGATAGCACTTTGGAGCCAGAAGTGATCACATTTAGATGGGAGAGTGGAGTCCTAAGTTATCTAGCTGTGGACTTTGGGTGCACACATAGAATTTTGAAAAGACTGAGCACATCTCTTAGCACAATGAATCCAACACCAAGCGAACTGTCAGATATTTGCATAAAACATGCCTCAAAGGCATCTACAGCACACAGTCAGGAGGTCTACTTCAGCAACATGAATTAATGGAAGTGAACTCTAGCAGACAGCTAGAGGCCTGTTTCAACATCCACCTTTCACTGAAAGTGGCCAAGATTTTAATCGTGCTTAACTTCAATTCATAGTACAATAAAAAATGATGACCTCTGTCACAATTGTCCCAAATGGGGAGATTAACCAAAATAGTTTTTTTTGTTTTGTTTTTTTTTTACTAGGCATGAAACATCTCTATTTCTGCTCAAAAACTGTGCATTTTAAGATGGGAGTTTATGGTGACTCACTCTCGGTTGTAGTCAGTCTCAAGTGGCCATTTGAGGAACTGCAGTTTTTTTGCACTTCAGTTATGAGCTTAATTTTTCAGTCCCAGAGGTTGTACTTGGCGATTGCATTAGGTGATGTGCTGTTCGTGCTGGTTCACTATCATGGCTTACAAAGACACTTAATAAACAAAATCATGGTTAATGTTATCACCTACAGATGTTAACTGTTAAGAAATCTATCAGATGCATCCATTGTTCAAGAAATGATTCAACTTCACTCTCTCTGTGATAATACTGTTATTTTAAATCTTTGACTTGGTGCTCTTGTTCAGTGAAATACTTTTTAAAATAAAATATCCAGGACAAATGTTGCACATTGCAAATCTGTTCATATGTATAGAGCCTAAAATACAAATAATATAGCTGAGTTGATTCAGTAGAATTACATGTCATTTTTGTTCCTTGTAACACTTGTGCACTCCAGTAGTTCACTGGAAATGACACTTATAAAGCTCAAAAGTATTTTACTAAATACATTTGGACATTCCACAGCGGGTAAAGTTCAGCCCTAAATAATCACAATTTAAAAAGGCTGAAATGTTCCTACCACAGCAAGTCAAAAGACTGAAATCAACAACAATGATCTGCATGCTGACAAGTATTCTGTAATGATGGAGTACATGTACTAATCTATAAATCTTCAACAAATCTCTTATCCAGTCTTATTCTGTGTTTTTATTATCTCCAACAAATCCCATAAGAAGACCAAAACCAACAATGCCTCTCTCATTTTTTTGCTTCCCTAACCTGTCAGTGGCATTCACTAAAACATGTCACAAATATATGATTTCATTTTTAGAAGAGGGAAACAATTTATTGCAAAACAGCTGGGCACTGAAAATGTTAGCCACCTTTACTGAAACACATTTGGTGCCAAGTATTTATTGCAGCTGAACAGTTTATGCAAAAATAATCTACATAATCATTGTAATGAATGTCATCCTGTGCAATGTGCTTATTACAGCAGCTACAGACATAAGCTCACATAAGCCTATATTAAGCTACTGTACATCAGGTTTTGGATACAGGCACACATTCTAAGTGTAGTCTCAGATCATTGTTGGTTTGGGTTAATTCATGGTACCTATTGAAAATAAGAAAAAAAATACAGAACATGAATATGCTTATCATTTAATAATACTGCTTAAGTAAAGAATTATTGACAGTATATCTCCTGAAATTCTGACTGTTCCTCTCAGAGCTCAGTGTTTCGATTCACAGCTTTGTTAACAGCTGGCACAACAGATCCAAAGTGATTTTGTTGCCTCTGCAGGCCTGTCACACAGACACGATCCTCGTTTCATCTCGATAGTTCTGTTTATGAGCATGAAGTGCAGTACGTATGTTAACACAACCAGTAAAGGCAGTGACCTCGCAGTCTCTGGTGTCATCTGATGAAACCAAAGTAATCAAGCTCCCCTTCATGAAGTGCCCTCATTAGCTTAGGGCTGCTCTTAAACATTTCATAGTTGAATCCCGGGTTAGCAGCCTCTTCTGTAATCCCATTAACTTCATCAAGCTCAGCCCCGACTTAACTGTTAGAGAAAACGGTTGTCAAACTGTGTGCATCTGGAACATATTTTCGAAGTCCACATAAGGATTTCTGAAATTCACATCAAGGCAAAGCTGTTTTTAAACCCATTTAGTAGATTTATGGAAATCCCATTAAAGTGTAACAGACTGGAGTTAGCGCTGTAGAAGCTGGAAGATACAACGTTTTGACAAAAATGGAATCGTTTCTCATGGGTATAAAAATGGAGAAGCACAACTACATACAACAGAGGGGAGGATGAATAGACAGACACCCGATCATCTGACTCATTGTGGTCACTGATGAAAAAGGGTTAATAACTTCCTATATTCTGATAGAAAATAAAACAGCACAATGTGTCCTGGTTGCCATAATGCAGAGTGACAGCAGAAAATAGGTGCTTTGCATACTGTCTTCCCTAACGTGAAATTCTCACCTACCTGCAAGGTCATTTTCACCAGAGCTGCACTCTTCACACATGACTGCTTCCCACATTAAAAGGCATTATAAGGCAATCATTTAGAAGTCATTCTAAATATTTATTTTTGATATCTAGAATAAATCTGTATTTTTATTGAAAAATGCAAAGCAGAAAGGACAACAGGGATGTGGGATGTTGCATTTACCCTTCACTTTTGTGTTCAGTTTGCCTTGATAATGAATAAAAACAATAGCAGCAGCACACAGTGGTTTTTACAGATGTTTTTCAAAGCAGTTTCTTTTGTTAATGTTATTCAATTAGAAATTAACTCCATGTGATGCCCAGACAATTAACTAAATGAAAACTGAGCCGATTTATTAAGAAGTTCATTATGTAGCATAATGGGTTTGTTAGTCGACACAAAGAGCAAAACATTTATTGAAAGAAAACCTTGTGAAGGTTAAACAGGAGGCTGTGCTTGTAACATCAGCACTGTAACCACGATAATGTCAGTGTACCCATGTTTAGCAGCTGTAAGATTGGCAGCGTTTGCCATCTGACTTTTTTGGGGAATGCATGCTAATGTAAGCAAAGCTGAGGCTGATGGGTATGTGTGTATCAAATTCAGCATTAATCCACCCAATGCTTGTTAATCTATTTCAGTTTAAAAAAAGAATGGGGTTAGAGGAAACATCAGGGGATAATAATCACCTGGGGCTCATATGTGATAGTAAAAACATTTATGACAAAACTTAAAACTGTGATAGAAGCACATAAACATTGCCAACTCCTGACCTATACTGCTGGCATGGCTTAAAGGATGTGGAGGCCTAGTATACATAAGCAAAGGTAATAAAGAATACTGTTACAGTATGAAGAACTGTCACAAACAACATAAATATAATAAATGCAACATCCATCAGCATATATATATATGTAACATCAAGGTGTGTCATTACAAAATAGCAACCCACTGTCGTGAGGAGAGAATACTGTTTCAACTAAATACTGAAACTGCGTTAAAAATAGTTTGCAGATGGCAGTGTGAAACATATTCATTTCTTTAAATTGAACTTCTATTAGCAATAAGGCTGAAACAACAACAACCTATTAGTTGCTTAATCCATAATCAGCAACAACTTTAGTAATTAATATTTTTTTCAAGACAAAAGACAAACATTTCTTCTTGATTCTTCTTCTTGATTTTTCCCTGTGTTTTTTTAATCATTACAAACATTTTGTGCACTGAATGGAGAAGTGACTGCAACCCAAATGAGCATTAACTACATCAGGGATGTGTCTCACAATATAGATAGTTATCCACTGAATGGTGAGATTAGTTATTTAATTTTGCCCTGATTTATCTCAGCTCTGATTGATACAAAATATCCTGTATGTGTTAAAAAAATGTTTCTGGAAAATGCTGTTTTCACATATTTTTTGGCAACAGTGTTTTTAAAAACTGACAATCAAGTGTAACAAAAAAGGAATCTATCACAATAACCGCCGACCACAACAATGTGCCAGGAGAGCCAGCTCGATAAAACTCAGTGTCCAATATGGCCCGCCATGAAATGATCGACGGCGTAATGAAGAAGCTAATGAGGGGGATCAAGATCGCTGCAGAGCCAATAAATCAACACAACTGTGCCTACAATGATACAGGAGCAATCAGTAATGCTGGTCAGTGCACAGGGAGCACACGGAGGATGGGGGTTGGGGGACTGAAGCGGAGGGCAGACATGGGGGTTGACACTTTAATGCAAGTCAATGTCAAGAACATCCTGGTTTTGTTTTTTGTCTTTTACAACAGCACTGTGTCAGTATCAAGCTAGTGCCTAATGAGCAAATAATTCAATAAAAAACTTCTTAATAAATACATATAAATGCGTTAATTACTACAGTTAATAGGAATTCCTGATGGCACCTTCCCAGGTAAAGTCAGTCCTTGGATCCCGTCTGAAAAATCGATAAGGCTTTGCACTGATCAGCACACTGTGAAGGAGATTCCCCCGTGTAAGCATGTTGAAGCAGACGGTCAATCAACACTTCAGTTCAGACACACCTTTAGGGAGGCACCTCAACAGCAGCTTTTTGAAATCATTTAGAGATAATTAGTCCTCATGCTGAGATCAGAGGACAGTCCTCCTCTGTTTCAGTCAATATGGATCAATTATTAATTAGAAACAAGTATTGAGACACTTTTGACCTCAAATATTCAGTGAGTGGGAAGGCAGAAGCGTTTTCAACTACATGTATATTGTAGTCAACACATTCTATAAAAAAAAAAAAACTGATTCAATTTTCTCTCTGTGTTTCTTTATGTCCCTGCCTGTGGCACAAAGCTGCTGATTTGATTTGTTGGAAACAATTTTCACCTCCAAATCAATATGTGGCACTAGTGCAGTGCTTCTCAGACTGGGAGTCAAGACCTTTCTACAGAGATCACCAGATGGCTGAAAGAGGTCAACAGATGATTTTGGGAGGAGGAAATACCAGGCACAGAAAATCTCGTGACATAGTGTTATTGTTAATTTCTTCTCTCTTTCCTATATCATTTTTGCACTTTTAAAATACTATATATTTGTCACCCACAATATTCATATTTAACTGGACAATGTTTTATGGCTATTGTTATATTTCTGGTAACAGGACAGTGAATGTGGGATGGAGCTGAGATAAAGTGTGGTGTGTGTGTGTGTGTGTGTGTGTGTGTGTGTGTGTGTGTGTGTGTGTGTGTTCATGAATGAAAATATCACAGGAAACAGCACAGCTATGTGAGGGGTTTTTGGAAAACAAAGGAATACACTTTATCACACTTTGGCTACAGAGAGAAAACGTGTTCTTAGTTGCCTCAAATCATTGTTAGTTCAGTTGTTTTCATTAGAGTTGATTAGAGATTAAACCCATTTAGTAGAGTAGATTAGAAAATGTATCTGTTAAACATTTTTACATATTTACATAATAATAAATAAGAAACATAACTGTGTAACCTTCTATCCATTCTCAAAAAAATAGTGAAACTAGTCCAAAGTTTCTACCAAGCGCCTTATTAAGAGGAATAAAAGCAGCGCCATGTCACAAAGTTCAAACTGCTTTCTTGGGCATGACAGTAAGTTCATTGTACTCAAATGGCCTCCACAGTCACCAAATCTCAATCCAATAGAGCACCTTTGGGATGTGGTGGAACGGGAGGTTTGCATCATGGATGTGCAACCAACAAATCTGCAGCAACTGTGTGATGCTATCACGTCGATATGGACCAAAATCTCTGAGGAATGTTTCCAGCACCTTGTTGAATCTATACTATGAAGAATTAAGGCACCTTGCTAGTACTGGGTTGATCCCCCTTTTGTCTGAGGTCAAAAGGATGATCAACCCAGTACTAGCAAGGTGTACCTAATATAATGGCAAGTGAGTGCATACTTTGAGATATACTTGTATTTTTGACTTAATAATAACTCTTAAGAGTATGACAGAAATGTCTTTTATATATGCACATATGCATTTCTTTTGACCTTGTATAAAAGATAGACTTATTTTTTGGGTCTGAAAAGGAAGGCATAAGTGCCTTAAACCTCCTTTCTAATGGCCAGCAGGGGGCAACTGTGGTTGTAAAAAGACTTCAAAGTGTTTAGAAATGTATGGCAAAACAAGCCCCGGCTCCCTTGTTCTATCACCTCAGTAAAAACTTTTGATGAGTTTATGGGCTCAGTTGCTAATTTGAATTCATATTAAATACAATACAAGGTTAACTGTGCAAATTATGTTCCTCATTAGAGTCAAGAGGGAATTTAATACCTGGTATGCTTAATGATCAGTGAGCATTTCCCTTGGTTTCACACTCAGATCTGCCCTGCACTCAATATGTCTGGTTTCGAAAAGCTCAGGTGGTGACAGCGAATATGCTTAACTTAAGGCTTCACAACAGGACTTAACTATCTAATTGGTGATGTCAAAGTGGGTACGTCCATATTTTATATAAAGTCTTTGGACCCTGTGCATAAATTAATAAAGAAAATGTATCTTAACATATGTGAAGCTGTGTAGATGTGTTAATTTACTCACCTATTAGACTTGCAGTATTTGATTTTATGCTACTTTAAACCTGTTCTGCAGTGCATCACATATAATGCACTTTAAAAAAAAAATTTTATTATATTTATCTAACAACTGGTACTTTGCAGTTATATTTTTCCAGTAATCATGTTTTTATTTTTATTATTAGTCTCTACCTGAGTACAGACACAGTTCAAAATAATAATTATTTATCTTATACTGGGCCTTGATGCAGCTCCTTAGGTGATCCACTGCTTGAAATAAACCATTTAGCTCCTCTCCCTTTAAGACCACCTTTCTTTTGGTTGGCTGCCCATCCCAAATAGAAGGTTTGAAGACCAGGTGGGCAGGGCTTCTCGGCTCACAGTGGACGACCATATTAGGCACATCCTCTTTCTTTGACATCATAAAGAGCCAAAAAAAAAAAAAAAAAAGCTCTCTAAAACTTTGCATTTTTGAGCAGTTTGAAGCCTGAACCTTTGGTTCACAGAGATTAGTTATACATACTCACGTCATTATATGAAACTTTGGCCATGTATAATGTGAGCATCCGCCAGTGTAACAGTATGTCTGACAGAAAATAAGGAAAACTATAATAGGTTTTCTTTAAATAACTATTTTGAATGTATGACCGAAGGGGTATTTGTAGTATTAAGCCAGCGAACGATTACTTTTTTCCAGCAAACACTAAATGCTCACTAAAGAAGACAACCTTCAACTCTCCACTACTTTTTCCAGTGTGTACAGCCTTTGTACCATGAGGACTGAGAGCAGACCTGACCAACATTAAATATTGATAACAAAATAAGCAAAATTATATGCAAAGCAGGATTTAGTATATGATAAGTACTGCATATACAGCATTAAGCCTACTACTGTGAATAGACCTTCATGCATAATAATGTCAGTAAAGACTAAAGGAGGAGAGACGTCCTGGTGTCTCCAGATGCACCATGGAGAGCCAGGTGCCCAGGGGAGGGATTGGCAGAGTCGAGCTCGCTCGATGCACGTGCACATGCCCTTTGGGGATTTGCCTCCACCAGTGCACTTAGCGATAGCTGAGCTGATACACCCCTATAATGCTATTAAGTGGATGCACATCCCTGGTGGCAGACCCTGATGCCATGCCCAGTTGCCCTCCATTCAAGAGCAAAAGCAAATACACACACTCACTCTGATAGTATGTGGAGGCGGCCAACTGAAAATAATGAGCAGATATCAGTATTTGTAGAAATAACGTATTATATCTGATCAAGAGTTCAATTAAATGCCCAGACCATGTGTGAAAAAATATTTCATTCACTACATTTAAATGACAATAGAGGCTGTCTTTGCTGGGTGCTGCAGGCAGCTTGTATTGTGTCCCATGTTTGATTTGGGACCCAACCAGTGTATTTACATAATCTGAATTAAATGTAAATCAAGCTGTTTCATCTCCCTGGATCCATCTCCCTTGGATTTGAAGGGTTAAAGCGTGTGCTCAAAAACAGCACCCCCTCAGCAGGGGGAAAGAGTCCTCATTGTTGAGAAATCTGGAGTTAAAGGCCCGGAGCCTCTTCATTTCAGCATTTTAAAAAATCGACCCCAGATGCCCCCCTGAAGGAAAAAGGGCATCCAGTTTGTATTTATGATACAATTCACGTAAATGAGGCAGTTTGGCCTTAATCCTTGCCTAATTAAGTGCCAGTCTGCTGAGGCAGACTGCTAAGGGCCAAAGCGTAATACCTGTCGAATTATGGGAACAGCTGGAGCAGCCTGCCTGTCTGCAAATCAGCACCACATTATTATCCTGCTCATTTATCTAGAGCCTAAAACAGGGACACTCCCAACTACAGTTGGCCATCTTTACTTCTGTTGCTATTCTTTCCCAATTAGGCTCTGCTGTGTGTGATGATGGCACCACACATGTAGGTCATAATTTTGTGGAATCTGATGCTGGGAAAACAACAAATTCTTTAAAAATCATAAATTATGTGTGGATTATTCACCACAAAGGCTTTGAGGCTAACTGTCTGCAGCAGCCAGAAAATGGTGATACCTCTGAACGTTCTGCATTAATTAACGAAAAACCTCATCAAATTAGCATTAAAATAATTATGGAATGAATAATGAATAATACAGAGCTGTTTGCCAAGGGGAATTTAATTAAACAATCAAAATTCTGAGTGTGGTGAAACAGTTTGGAAAAATATCACGGTGATGCTCTGCTTTTCTCCTATGCTTTGATTTAATATAAAATATGCAGAAGGTACTGTAACATCATTCAGTTCCAGCTTTGTAAATATACAGCATCAAGCAAAAGTGTTATAAGCCAGTGCTGTGACCTACATAGTAACATTTACAATTCTCCCTCTGTGATCAGCAGCTAATCAAGGCTGCCCTAGTTAGGCAATGTTACTGAGTTCCAGAGTGCCGCCAGAGTGTTGGCAGGCAAAATTCAGTCTGCTTCACATAAAAACACATAACTAAATCACAGAAAGCATTTTTTTTTTTTTTTGTTTATTCCCAAACTGTTATTCACTGGCTATGTTAAAATAAACCCTGAGTAATTACACCAGATGAACTGAAGAATGAACTGAATGTGGTCATTCTATGATGCCTTTTTGGGGTGAATCTTCCTTCATTTAGAAAGCAGTGCTGCATCTCAGTGATCCATCTTGGCAATAATTTATCTATTTCTTGCCATGAATAGCAGATACCTACCTTAAGTCAGTCTCTTCTATTGGATTTGGATGTAACGCCACCTGCTGGGCGCTATGTGCTGGTGCTCGTGGATTAATAAGGTAGCCACAAGTCTCATAATATCAAGTGTTACGGAGTACTGAACTATGTAGTTTAATTGCATTTTACAGTAACTTTCTGGTAGTTCAACTACGTTCATATTTGCAAGTAGTTTGAACTTTTTTTTTGTTTTTTTTGTAAATTTTGTACTGAAACTACACAAAATTCTTGGCCATCGCCTCCAAAAATGTTACATTCATGATGGATTGTTTTGTTTAAAACAGGTTTAGGCCTCCAGAATTGTAGTCAGCTTGTCTGTGAGAAGTATTTGGCTGTAACATTATGAATTTGAATTTATAAAACTGAACTTGAATATATTACTTGTCTATTAGTCCTAAGTATTGATTATTGGTATTTCATGTTCAGAGTATTCTAGAAGCAAACTGAGCAACCCTGCTTTGTGACATTCCTGCACTTTTCCAAGAATAGATAGAGATTCTATCTTTGACTTTTTTGTATTAGGCTGTCCTGAGAAAGTACAGGGGTTCAGTGTTCTGGGAAATTTTAGGTGGAAACAAGAGCAAACCTTCTTTTTTTCTTTTGGTTTGGGTTTTTTTTTAGTCAACAATTTAACATGAAAGGGCAGCAAAACCACTATTTTTTTTTTTTATCTAGGAAAAAGAAATAAAAGCAACGGCTAAGAAGCTGGTCAAAGAAAGAAAGAAAGAAAGAAAGAAAGAATGCAATGCTTCAAACAGAAAAGTAAGCCACAACAAACACACAGTTCAAATGCAGTCTAGACAAATAAGGTCATCTGACCCTGGTCATCTCAGCTCCACTCCCAGTGCTGACTGCTGAGTGGTCAGCTGGGCCCACTCACCAACTCCACAGGAAGAAGGGTGCTACTTAATACAGAGACGGACAGAGAAACAAATATCCCACAACTACAAGACTACCCACAGCAGGGCACAGGCTATGTTTTCTTATAATTTCCTATCACATGTACATGGCTAATATACTTCATGGTGTGCAAAGACCTGTACAATTGCCAGACTGATAGTGGATCTTCAACTGCTGTTAGATATCTTATAGTCTTATAGGTTGAAGTCTCAGAATAGTGTTTCCCACTGGGTTAAAAAAAGAAAAAATCAGAACTGCCTTAGTTCTTCGTGGCATAGATTCAACAAGATGCTGGAAACATTTCTCAGAGATTTTGCTCCATATTGACATGACAGCATCACACAGTTGCTGCAGATTTGTCGGCTGCACATCCATGATGCAAACCTCCCGTTCCACCACATCCCAAAGGTGCTCTATTGGATTGAGATCTGGTGACTGTGGAGGCCGTTTGAATACAGTGAATTCATCGTCATGTTCAAGGAACCAGTTTGAGATGATTTGAACTTTGTGATATGGTGGTGTGTTATCCCACTGGAAGCAGCCATGAGAAGATGTGTACACTCTGGTCATAAAGGGATGGACATGGCCAGAAACACTGAGGTACAAAGACAAAACTTGGATGGAACACACAAAAACACACACAAAAAAAGTTTGTACACTTTTCAAGTAAAGGCATGGACTGCGTGCCCACCTCAAGGTGTAATCGTCCAGCTTGAACACTTGGTGTTGGAGTTAATCTGCAGTATAATATTAGTGCTGTACAGTGTGTGTATCAGCCTGTCCTTTTTCTTTGTGACAAAATATACCCCCCCCCCCCCCCCCCCAAAAAAAAAAAAAAAAAAGGGGAAAAAAAAAAAAAAAAAAAATATTGTATAAAAAAAAAAAAAAAAAAAAAAAAAAAATTTTTTTTTTTTTACTTAAAAAAAAAAAA
>VUQI01060743.1:28148-38862 GCA_015106735.1 Paratilapia polleni
TGATGATTTCAGTAAAACTTGTTTCCTATGTAACTTCCTCACTGTATCAGCCAGTGTGGTGTTCAGAGTTCAGAACTGGGTGGGGCAATTCAATTCAATTTTATTTATATAGTGCCAAATCACAACAGTCACCTCAAGGCGCTTTATATTGTGGGGTAAAGATCCTACAATATTGGAGAGAAAAAACCCCAACAGTCAAACGACCCCCTATGAGCAAGCAGTAGGTGACAGTGGGAAGGAAAAACTCCCTTTTAACAGGAAGAAACCTCCAGCAGAACCAGGCTCAGAGAGGGGCAGCCATCTGCCGTGAACGGTTGGGGGTGAGGAGAAACAGAAGAGAGCAGAGGGAGACAGGACAGAAGACACACTATGGGAGAGAGAAAGAGTTTAATAATTACTAAACTCTGAAAATTAAAATTAATTTCAGATTAGTATCTAATCTGAAATTAATTTTTAGTACAGATTAGTATCTGAGTATCGATTTTTTTTTTTGATAATCCTTCTCCTAATTACAGGATTGTGTATTAGAGCCACCCTGCGTCATGTGATGAAATAGAAATTGCAGTTAAAGCTTTTTGTGAGCATGAATAACTCTGCAAAATGGCTCTTTCTAATTTCAGAATATGATGTGCACTTCATATTGGTTAATAGTAAACAGTGATAATTTTATTCAAAATTGATTTTGTCATTGGTGCTTATATTGCAAAGGCTCCTGTGCTAATGAGCACACAGGAATGAGGCACAATAATAACTTCTCAGAGCCTTAGAGATGTTCTTATATCTGTGTATATATATAAATATATGTACATATATATTGAATAATCAACCACTTTCAGAACCTCTTCTCTTTTAACTGAGAGTACAGCTACATTGGACTTAAGACAGCTGAAGCCTTGCACTGACAAAAATGCCCCCTCTTCAAAGTTAGCTGACCAGACCATAATCATTGTATCTTTCTTCACTTTTTACTGATTTTTGTCATGCATGCCTTCATGCTGCTGAAGCCAGTGCTTCATTATGTTTTTATGGCCTATTCCGGTCAAACTAGCACTGTGGTCACACACTTTAAATTGTTCTCCTGACAGCTGTCTGTGCCTTTATAGTAGCTACTTGAAAAGGAGGAAGGTTTTTATTTTCCTTCTGAGCATTATTTTTACTGATTCATGTGTCTTTTTTATGATGTTATTTCAGCTCCAAGCTGGTTTAAAAATATCCCAAAGTCCTATTCCCAAGCATTTATGTACCTAACATATAAACATTTTTATTGCTCAATTGTAATTTTGTGGGCAGAAATAAGAAAGGAAGACAAAAAAGGCACACATTTTTTGATTTCCTTCCAATAAATGTTTGGAATTGTAATAACTTCTGGGACAGACAGCCTGTTGCTGTCTCATGTGGCTACGGGATCCGGGTTGCTCTCTCTCTCTCTCTCTCTCTCTCTCTGTGGTATGCGTGTCCAAGGGGCTTGTTACTCTTTGAGGTCTTCGTTTGTTTAATGACGTGGTAATCTGTCTACACAGAGGTTCACCCTCAAATCTGAAGTTCACTGTGTCAAGTGGCTCTGTTTATAATCTTCTTTGTGTCTCTAATAAAAACAGCTTCTGCTGCCCCCATGTTTAGGAGTTGTGTTTCAGACATAATGATGCATTTCAGCTGCATCGGCTGTTCTTTCTCCTCTGTACCACCTCTGGGTTTGTGTTTATGTGTGTTTGACCTGGTACCGATATTGAACCCTATGCTTGTGGCTCTACTGTGCTGAGGGCCAAATGCAAATTGTATCCTAGAGGGCAGCTGGCAGGGAAGCTTGGGTGTTTTTCAAGGGTGCTGAGGCCTTTCCAGCTGTGGCACCGCAGTTTGCCCCAGGACCATCAGAAAAACAACATCAACATTCAAGTTACAGGGAGGGGGACTGAAAACATGATCCACTCGGCAGTGTGTTTGAAATGTTAACTAAAGAAAACAAGCCGGCTAATGGTTTTGTATTTATATATTTTCTTTGGAGGCTTTGAAGTCACAGCCCAAGTTGCATGTCAGCCCCGGGCAACTCGGAAAAGTAGCCTGTGCACGCATATAAAGACAACAAAAAAATAGCTTGATTTCACCTCTGACTCTGAGGACCTACAGATTTCACGTTCCTGTATTTCTGTATTTCTTTCTTCTAACTAGTGAGCTCTACATCTCGTAAAATATTTGTTAATTTTGATCAAACTGTTTTTGCCTCTGCTCTAAATGTCCACTATAGGGCAAATAAAAAGTTGAATTTTATAGAGACACTTTCTAGTTTTTAGTGATAATTAGAAACTTAACTGACAAATTTTCCAAATCATGAAAAAATGTTGTCTATAAAACAACCCGAGTGAAATCTTTATCTCTAAAGTGATTGACTCTTTTAAGAAGTGGCTACATGTGTGTTTAATCCAAAGGACATAAGGTGGCAGACCACTACATCTATAAATTAGCCAATCAGCCAAGCCAGTCACTACAGTTTTTCTGTATTATGTGTGGCTCAGTTATGTCTGCACTTCATAATTCATAAGTTCATCACAACCGCTTGTTATTTTTTTTAAGAATACAAAAATAGCAGAAGATGATTGATTTAGGTCCCATATACAATACTGTGCAAAAGTCTTGAGTCGCCCCTCACGTCTTTAAATTTTGCTTGGAAAATGGGAAATAGGTGCAGTGATTTATTGACACATGCTCAAATATAAATGGAAATACAGTCTATAAGGCAAAAACAGAGTTTGTACAATTCTAAGGAGCTTGAAAGTCAATATTTGGTGTGACCTCCTTTATTCTTCAACACAACCTGCATTGGCAGTGTGTTTGGGATCATTGTCATGCTGAAAAATTAAGCTGTTGCCAATCAGACACTTTCCAGATGGTATTGCATGATGGATCAAAATCTGATGGTACTTTTCTGTGTTCATAATTCCATCAGTTTTGACAAGATCTCCAACACCACTGGCTGAAATGCAGCCCCAAACCATGACAGCGCCTCAATGTATTTTACAGATGACTGTAGACACTCACTGTTGTACCTGCTCCTGTCCTCCTCTGTACATATTGATGATTATTTGAACCAAAAATTTCTAATTTGGATTCATCACTCCATAAGACCTGTTGGCACTGATTTTCAGTCCAGTTCTTGTGTAATTTGGCATACCTCAGCCTTTTCTCTTTTTTAGTTCTGCAACTTCTTTTTTTGTCCTCCAATTGTCCAGTTTCCTCCGATTTTTTAAGGACACACTGCACACCATGCCGAGACATGCCAAGTTCTTTGGGAATCACCTTGATGGTGCAAAAATACTATTTTATGCTTGTCAAACTGTGTTATCTTTGGCATTTGGCAAAAAAATCTTCCTCTAAAAATGTTCAGGTACAAGGACTGGACTGAAAATGAGTGAAAAAGCAGCCAATGTCCAAAGAAAAACTTTGAAAGACCTTCAGTAAGCCTGGAGAACTGCTGCCCAAGACCACTTTAAAAAAATGATAAGAAAGTCTGGCTCCTTGGAAGCAAAATATAAATAAATGAGGGGGGATTTTTGAACAGTAGTGTTTTTAGCTTAACTTTGAAACTTACTCCTTTACTCCAAATTACCATATCACTGTATAATTATTCCTTTAAAAATATTTTATATTTATTATTAAATAAATAAATCATCTCCTTTTCCCACTTCTAGCAGTATTCATGACTTTGTCATTTAACTGTGAGTTTGAACAGCTCTCTACAGAACAAATAGTCCCTAAGAAAACCTGTAATGGGGATGTTTTATCTGTTGTTTAAATTTTTATGTACTGTGAGTGCCACAAACAAAATTTTAGTCACCTTCACTGTATTAAAGTGTGTGTGTGTGACACCTGACAACAAAAAGCAAATTGTCTGTATAGCTAAATACCACTACAGTTTTATAAGGAAATGTGTTTTTATTTATTGGTTTATTTTTACTAAATTTAAAGCTGCATTTAATTTTAGAGTAGATTGAAAGATTGAATGCAGCCCAGTAGACCCCCGTGTTTCTGTGTATGTGTTTGTTTTGTTTGCTTGTGTGTGCATGCTCGGGGTGGGGTGTGTGTGTGTGTGTGTGTGTGTGTGTGTGTGTGTGTGTGTGTGTGAGTGTGTGTGTGTGCGTGTTATTACTGCTTTTTGTTGGTTGCGGCACAGTCCTGTCTGTTCTGTGGGACATCTGTGGGTTGCGTGATGGGCTTTGTGGAACGGTGCTCTGTTAGTGGAGTTAAACAGGCACAGTCACGAGCTCTACCACACGCCATGAGCACAAGTGGCCTTGTCTTTTTGAGGCTTCGTATACACGCACATTTGACAAGAGCCTACAGCGTAAAAACACAAACTGGCACAGAGAAACAAACACGAAGCTTGTTTGGCTATAAGTTTAATCAGATATCCTGATCAATTTTCAGGAATACTTAATGCAGAGAAAATGTTTCACTAGAGGAAGCCAAGATGGCCAAATCTCAGAAAGCTGTGATTGAGCTGTCCTGCAGCTGCCAGTGTATTTCGTTTTTATTGGCCTACCAGCACGTTTGATTCTGACCACAATAGCACCCAACATTCATCTATCAGTGATGTGTGCAGGCCGCACTGTTTCTGACTTTACACAGCAGCCAACATCTTAGTTTTATTCCCAATGTGTTGCTATCCAACACTTTAATAGCTGCCTTTTTATGGTTATTGATTTATTTTATTTGAGGATGGAGTCTGTGTGTAAGCGTTTTATCTCCCTCCTGACCATTCGTCAAAAAGCAAGCCATAAACTTCCCTGGAGGTTGAGAACAGATCATCCATTAAAGCTACCTAACTGCTCTATTAAAAGCGACACGGTACCCTGCCTAAGATGTGTAATTTGGTAGGAAATGGCTGGTTAATGCTTTGTACTGTACAGTTAGCTCTTATTCTATATCTCAAAAGCTGTGTTTACCCTTAATATCACATGTCAGACCCAGATAGATTTTAAATCATTTTTAAGAGCGAATGAGGATAATGAAGACCAGAGAGTAAACAGGCCAGTGATGTTAAAAAGAGAGGAAAAACTTGGGGAGATCAAACAGTCAGTCTTTTGACTTTGATGTTCATCTGAGTTGCAGTAGATTCAGACTTTTCATTAGTCTCTCACAAAGATGCTGCATGTCTTCCTCCTGCCGTCTATTTTTCATGTATTCCTGGCACTAATCTTTAGTGTTTTCCTTAACTTTTACCCATAGATTGTATGGACGCAGCCACCATGACGTCAGCCGCTTGTTTCTAGACTCTGCATTTTGAAACTTCAGTGTTAGCGCTTTGGTCACCACCATGTTGTTCTTTGGAGCCAGAAGGGTGGAGTGCTAACTATCAGCTTAGGCTAGCATCTATAAAATGTATAGATACAGCATGCAGACACACTTACCTGCTAATTAATGCTAAGAGACGGACTAATAAAATGCTAGAATTTCACTAAACAGAACACAAGCACAAACTTTGTGGATGGGCCACGCAGAAGGCCATATTATTTGTCGGTTAATTCCATTAAAAATGGTCCCGAAGTTGGGTGACTTGCATTAGCAGCGATAAGGCCTAGCAGTAAGCTACAGCTGCCCAACCTACTTGTTTGTTTCATCGCCGAAGTTCAGCATTGTACCATTAGGGGCTACGGGGATTGACATGCTTTTGGAGACAGCCTCAAGTAGCCTATAAAGGAACTGCAGTTTTTGCCAATTTTGTGTTAGCTTCATTTTTCAGGTTACTGATTGGTATTTGGTCATAAAAAACATTTGACCCAATGATAGCGCTAAAGTGGAGCCTAGCCTACTGTTTTCTGGTATCACTGCTTATACTCATTATTTTTGGAACAGTTTCCAATGGCAGATTCTGGCCTAGTTCATCTGCTCCTTTGTAGCTGATAGAAATTTGATGTGATAAAAAATGTTAAAATTATAAAAAAGGCTTGTTGATTAAAAAACAAAACTTGAAAAATAGCTTACCTACTACTTGGGGCATCTCCTCTTTGCACCATTGCTTTCTTTGCCATCTTTTTCTCAGAGGTCTAACATGAGTACCAAACCAGCTGAACTACACCCACTTGGTGTCGAGCATGGGAGGCCCAGCTGGCTTGGCAGGCAGGTTGTGTCCATCAGAGCTCTCGGCCTTTTATGAGATTACATGAAAGTGTGGGAAATACAACACGCGTTTGATCACCAGAGACCATGCTGATTTATTGGTGAACCCAACACCTCAGCTTATACCTGGCAGAGCATCACCTACAGCTGCCTGAGAGAAAGATGAGAGTGAAACACACACAGTGCACTCCCTGAAATGCCTCTTTCACTTTCTGGCAATTTACTACAATGGCTTTAGGTAGAGGTTGAATGCCAGACCTTCTGATCCTGTCCAACCACAGAGCCTTCTACTTTATCTTTAATGCTAGGAACTAATGAGCTAACGAAGAGGAAATCTTTAACTTGTATGAGACATTCACATACAACAGAAAGGAATTAACAGCTTTCTTGTCAAGCAAAATGGAAAAGTCTGCTTTTCATTTCTGGGTATTACATCATGGGATTACACTTCACCTTTGAAGTTGTTTTACCTAAGTGTGGTTTTATGACTTCCCAAATGTTTGTGCAGAGTAAATAGTTGATGGATGATTGTGAGACTTGTGTTGGCAGTCGGTAACTTAGAGCAGTTTGCAAAGAAGCACCTGGCCAATTTTTGAATACGCCATAGCTTTGTAAGTAAGTCAGTGAAAAGTCACGACATACAGTCATGGTAAAAAAAAAAAAAGAAAGTCCACCCTCTTTCAATTCTAAGGTTTTATGTATCAGGACATGATTTTAAAAAAATCATCTGGTTCTTGCCAGGTCTTAAAATTATTTAAGTATAATCTGAGATGAACAATTACACATGACATATTACACCTTGTCAAAAAGTGTGTGAAAAAGTAAATGATTCAGTAGCTTGGAAAACCACCTTTAGCAGTACTATCTTGAAGTAATCGTTTTCTGTATGACTTTATCAATCTCTCACATCGTTGTGGAGGAATTTTGGCCCACTCTTCTTTGCAACATTGCTTTGGTTAATTGAGGTTTGCATTTGCATTTGTTTATGCACAGCTCTCTTGCAGCATTTCAATCAGGTTGAGGGCTGGATTTTGACTGGGTCATTGCAGCACCTTGATTCTTTTCTCTTTCAGGCCATTCTATTGTAGATTTGCTGCTGAGCTTGGGATCATTGTCCAGTTGCAAGACCCAGTTTTGGCCAAGCTTTATCTGTTGGACAGACAGCCTCACATTTGACTCTAGAAGACTTTGGTATACAGAGAAGTTCATGGCTAACTCAGTGACTGCAAGGTGCCCAGGTCCTGTGGCTGCAAAACAAGACCAAACCATCACCCCTCCATCGCCATGCTTAACAGTTGGTGTGAGCTGTTTGTGCTGATATGCTGTGTTTGGTTTTCTCCAAATGTGGTGCTGTGCATTATGGCCGAACATCTCAACTTTGGTCTCAACTGTCTGCCATGGGCTTTTTCTAGTTGTACTGTCATAAACTTTAACAGTTAACATGCTAACTGAGGCCTGTAGAGTCTGAGATGTAGCTCTTGGGTTTTTTACAATGTCTCTGAGCATTAGATGGTCTGACCTTGGGATGAATTTGCTCTGATGTCCACTCCTAGGCAGACTGGCAGCTGTTTTGACTGTTTTCCACTTGTGAATAATCTTTCTCACTGTAGAATCATGGACTTCAGATTGTTTGGAAATGGCCTTATAATCCTTACCAGGCTGACACGTAGCAAGAGTTGCCTCTTTAAGATCATTGCTGATGTCTTTCCTCCTTGGCATTGCGTTAACAAACACCTGAATGCTCCAGACCAACAAACTGCATCGAATTTAAATTATTTTAAGACCTGCTAAGGACCAGATGACTTTTATTATGTTTTGATACATAACCTTAGAATTGAAAGAGGGTGTACTTTCTTTTTTTTTTACCATGACTGTGTACTGTTAAAAATGTTCATATTAAACATGGCCAAAGTTTCAGATAATGAGGTCAGTGTATGTTACTGTTGTATATATACTCTTGCTGGTGCACACACCTCTGGCTGTGAAAACAGCAGGCCCACACACCAGCTGTTCAAACCTTCTGTTTGTGATGGACCTGCCAATCAAAAGCTAGCTTAAAGAGAGGGCGAAGAGCTAAAATGGCTTGTTTCAAACAGAGGATGAACTGAAGGTCTTCACTAAGGCCAACTGTAAGATAAAGATTATACATTCACTTCAAATCTTATTTCCTAATGCTTCTTCACCAAGTCAATACCAAGGCTACTAAGAAAAAAACAAACTGTTGCTATTCTGGTGACTCGAATATACCCCAACAGATTTGTGTAATTTTTTGCTACAAAAGTACCAGTTGCCAGGTTTTTGGTTTGTTTGTTTTTTTCATTGATTTGTGTAATTTGCTTAATTCCAAGTCTGGCATTAATAATTGATTACATAAAAATATGCCCAAAACCCACACAACAACTTGTTATATGTTTGCCCTCGTCTGTGTGTCCAAAGGATGTGCCTTTGATGAGTGAATGCCTGACAAAGATGGAGACAGACGAGAAAAGACAGAGACCCACTAGAAACCACAGTAGTCAATGGCATGCTTTACAAGAGACAAAACATCGAACAAAAGGAAAATAGGATAAAGGATGTAGTTGCTTCAAAGGTCTTACTGTAAGTGTAATTTTCAAAAGGGCTGGGTTGCCCCCGTTCTGTAATTAAGTTCTACACATTGGGTTTGTCTGGAATTAAAAGGACCATTGCCACTTTTCAACATGGATGTTTTTATGTGTCTATGTTTGTCTGTGGTGAAGGATGAAAGGGAGATGCCTTTCCCTGTCTCCTGAAAAGTCTTTACACCAGTGGAAAGTAGACGAGGAAGAGAATCTGTGGTGTTTGAACTTGTGTCTCGTGCATTCCTAGTCTTCAACAAGTCAACAGAGGTGGTTTCGGTTTTATTGTGTACTTGACACTATGATGCTTTTGTTTTCTGTCCATAACACTGGCCAGTCTTCTCTTCACTTTTGTCTCCAGATAGTCTGATCATATCATGGAGGGTTGGACCTTCTTATGGCATGTTAAATAAAGTGTCTTGTGTGTTCTACTATATTGCCCAACTTCCAAGCATTCATATATTTTATTCAGTGTCTTTGACTTTTTGCATACATGTCATGCTCTGAGATGCATGTCTTCACTTTGACATCAGTGCAATGCCCTTTGCTCTGGAGGAACCCAGAATGACAATCTTTTTCAAGTCTCTTACAAAGTGAAAATCTGATGACAGTAGTTGAGACTAGTGGACTGTAAAGCATTATCTGTGGTTCCGTGGTTTCCTCCTCAAAGTACAGCTCCGGGGCAGATCTCAGAGTTCAATCACAACCCCTGCTCTGCTTCCAGACTACTCCTGAAATGACAATGATACACTGACGTCAGATGGGGGTGTTTTGCTAGAAAAACCAAGGCAGAAAAATAATAATGATACAATAAGACAGGGCCTGCTGATTTTCCTGGAAGCTGTGATTCACTGGAGCCAATGAACTGAAGCTTCTTTGCTTTTCTAAATCTTTTTTACATGCACCAGACATTATGTCTTCCTCATGAAGCATAGTCTGCAGCATTCTTCAAAGACACTTAAGATGTATAATTAATAACAGAAATCAGTAATTTGAAATTACAGAACAGGACATTCAGGTCTTTTTGAACCCATCAAAAATTGGATGAGTTGTGGTCCTTTAATTAGTCAGGACTAAAGGGCTGGGTCTGTCTACCCTGTACCCACCACCAACACCCAACACCCCAGAGGAAAATGAGAGTTATTCTTAATGTGCAGTTATTTTCCTCTTATTTAACCCCCTAAAATGCATACTTAAGAAGATCTTCTCAATCAGACAGCATTATTAGTTGGCCTGAGATGAAAATAACATCATCAACAAACCTCAACAGCAAAGGCTGCTTGTCTGTCATTCAGAGCTCTGAGATGAACCACAAACCTCAACCAGCAGTTCACGTATACCCCCCTTCTCTGATTCCGGCCTCCATGGTTTATATCTCAGGCAGCACTGTTCAGCCATCACATGCTTGTCTGAGTTCAGCCAGCTTTGTTTACATCTCTCCCTTCTAGCTACAACAGTCAGAGGTCTTTCAGAGAGACAAGAGCTAAATATAGACCAGACCTATCATTATCAGGATCATTTGAGAGAAAAGCTGCTGTTTTCCTTGAAGCTACTTTTTTCAATTATGTGATAAGCCAGCGACACAAACAATGACATGGAGTAGATTGTGGTAGCATGACCTAAGTATTATGTAGAGTAAATTATCTGTGATATGCAGTTAAATTCTGAACTTGCATTGATAAAAAGAACCCAGCACTGACAACTGCTGATGCTTGTTGTACAGTTGCTTCCATTACTTAATGCCAAACAATGCAAGACAATGTCAGTAAAGAAAGGGCCACGTTTCAAGAATTTGTCTCCATTCAGTTCTTGGTGAAAAGCAGAACATGCAGCCAGTCTCACGTTCCTCTCTAACCCCCGTGGGTGGTCCTATTGGGTGGGTAAGGGGGGGTTGATTATTCTGGGTTAATCTTTTGATTACAATTCAGTATGGCCCTCTTGAGAGAGCCTGAATTTTCTAATTACACGAGCAAAAGCTGACATCTTCTCGGCACTTGCTTGGCACT
>VUQI01060743.1:38882-55491 GCA_015106735.1 Paratilapia polleni
CCCCCCCCCCCCCCCCCCCCCACCAAAAAATAAAAAAATACAGTTTTTGTGCGTAACAGTGCTTTTCAAATAATATGTAGATGTAAGTGGCAATGAATAACTCAAAAAAGTATATCCATACTCGGCAAACCCAGTCTGCTGTTCATTTAGTTTGATGTGTGGATCCGGGAAGAGTCTCGGAAGGGTTGGGGTGATTTATAGGAGAAATGGCATAAGGGCTTTGGAAAAAAAATTAAAAAGATTAATAAAACACCACTAAATACGCAAATGTTTGGGCTGTGTGACGCAATTATCTTTCAGGGAAATCCAAAAGAAAGTGTAGTGTTGCGTATGTGTCTTTCTTGTGTGCAGCCAAGTTGTTGCTCCCACTATCAGCAGCCAGGATGATTTTTACAGCTTGGAGCACGTCCCTTAGTATTACCTCCAAGACGTATCAGAGGGATTCACTGTCTGGTGCTATGTTTTTGTTGATGTGTGGTGGTGAACAGGTGCACATGTCCGTGCAAAGGGCAGGAATTTTGTTTTTCCTGTGAGGATAAGGGTACAATTCATGGGGGATATTAAGATGCATGCCCCCCCGTTTCCAAACCATTTCCATTCTTTTCTCCACCCTCTTCACTGTCCCTTTTGCGTTCTGTGCCCATTTCCATATGACCTCATCTGTTTTTGATTTTTGCCTACTTGAAATTGGCCATGGGGTTAACATTGAGTCTTTTGATCAGTTCTGCCAGGAATTAGACTTGTTTATCTTGTTTATCTGATGATGGCCCCTTAATAGGAGGGCATACATTTGGCAGGGGCATGCCTTGATGTGGGCCTTGATAGCTGCAGGACACAGAAAGAAGAGAGGACCAGGACTCCTAATGGTCGGAGGTGAAGGAAAGACGATTACAGATGTGGCTCAAGGGCATCTGAACCTTGTCTCTCTCAGCTTCTTGCCTCCAAAACTTATCTGACCCCATACAGATGGTCTCTCATCATCATCAAAAGGCACAGCTATGCAACGTCCTTTCTCTCCTCTTTTCAGCCTAAGCAACTCCTCTCTGTAGCTCTCAGAGATTGATAGTTATTAATCCACATGCTGATGGCGTTTCAAGGCAATTTCTAAGTGCAGGAAATGGCACATAAGCAATGAGCTCCTTAAACGAGATGTTTCCCTGTTCCTCTGTTCATTGACTTGCTGATGGAGATGGCGTGGGTAGACGGTCAGGCCCCATCCTATCACTTGCCTGGCTCGACCTCAGCCCCTTGAAATGAAAGCTTTCCTCTCCTGCACCACAGCTGGGCTCCAGGGAGCCTGCAGAGGGCCTGTTTATTTGTGCAACAATGTAATCAAGGGGTCTGTCGTTACAAGACCCAGCCTTTGCACCTTTCCTCTCTCTGCCAGCTCCATTCTTCCTTTGGTTCCCATCAGCTCCCCTCCCCTTCTTTTACCGTCTCTCTTTCACCACCCTCAGTCTTTTTCTCTGAGCCTCATCATTATCCAAATCCTTTTGCTGACCCTTGTTGACCTTAGGATTTGTTTGATGTGGTCCTGGCAAGGAGAGAGATGAAGTAGTTGAAAGTTTATTGTTTAAAGGGGAGATTTCCATGATTACGGTTTATAAAATAAACATATCTTTACTTAAGAGACTGTTGAATTTTGTGTGTTACTGTGTGTGTGTGTGTGAGACAGGAGACATCTCGCTTACGTGCATCTTCCTGTAGCAATCTACCTGATGCGGGTTATCATATACGCACTTTCTCCTGTTCCAGTCAAACAGAAAGAGCATGTGGTGTCGTAACATGCTAATAATTTTTCATGTTGCTGTTTAAATCACGATATTCCTGCAGTTAAAAGCCAAGCGTAAGTAAACAAGATCACACATGTGGCCACAACATTGCTGTTCTTCTGTCCAGTGAAGTTCTCTCTGTGGGAAAAGGGGGTGTTCTCCCTCCTTTTCATTTAGCGTTTCTCACGGATGTACGAGAGAACCCACAAGGGCATTGAGGTTTTGTCCAAATATATAGAGATATTAAGCCAAACAAAGACTCGAGAAGAATTCTGTCTCCTATTATGCAAAACAATGTATGTGAAACCATTTTTTACATCAACATCAACGTTCTTTACACAAAACATAGCAGCACTAGATGATGGGCAAAAGGCTAAGCTGTTTTTTATTTTATTTTTTATGATATTGATAGTTTTACATCTAAAATACACTGGGCATTTAATAGAAAGTTTATAAGTTATGGCTTGTTAGTTGTTAATTTTGAAGTATTTGAATTCATTCTTGAATTCCATGTGTATTTACATCTTTCTAATGCACTTTACTCCAAGTCTGTAGCTCATTCTGCTCTCTCATTGAGAACAAATTCCTAGTGCTTTGCAAACCTATGATGTCTCTTATTTCCCTGTTTGTCTCAAAACACAGACAGGCGGGTTAGTTTTGGGCTGGGCTGCCTTCTGAACAGCATCTCCAGTCTGCGCTGCTCTGCACTGAAGAAGCATCTTGTTTTTCAACTAGTGGTTTTCTTAAGCCACAATGTTTGATGTGGGCTTCCCTTAATCACACAACATGCTCTCTAAACATGAACTACATTCATCTTTGCTCCACGACTTCTGGTTCCCCCCCACCACCCGCGCTCCCTCCCCTGGTTTGCCGCTGCTTTTGTTGAGTTATTGTGCAGCAGAGTAGTGAGACAAGAAGAAGACAGTGGCCTTGATCTCAATGAAGTGATTTTGATCCGGCCAATCCAGCAATTAGGCTACTGAGGGAAGAGTGAACATCTAATCCTTGATGGGACACATGTTCTTTGTAGTCCTAATGTCTCTCTTCCTTCTACGTCCGCATCCCTATCTGATGGGATGCAGAGTAAGTATTAAACCAATGCCTCAGATTGAAGCCTACCATTAAGATGGAGATGCTGTGCTCTTTGAGGCTAAGAACTTTTAATTATAAGCTGCGGGCCCAATGTAGTTGTGTTTCCTCCGTCTTGCTGAATAGAGGGTTTGCTCAGCGCTGACTGAAGACCTGGTGCCAAGCACTGGAGTCAGTGTGTCACTGGCGGGCACTTTGTGGGTACGAGACAAGGCATGCTGCCACGCCGAGCGAGACTCTACAAGACTCCCATATGGGGGCAGAGATGAAAGGCTTTTATCTCCCCTTACCCCTCCCACTGTCCCCTTTCCCTTGGAGCTCTGACTGGCAGGGAAGTAGGTGGAGAATAGAACTAGAATAACCAGACAGGTTGTTAACATATCAACCCTTGATGAAGCTTCAAGGGCATCCCATGAGATCAAAGCAAAGCATTCAGTCCAAAAGCATGACATTGTCTTGCACAACAATCCAACTATCCTCCAATTCAGCTGTCACTGAATGAGGAAGTGGTCACGAACGGCAATGGAGGCCCTTTCTCTGTCCCCTAATGGGCTTTGATGATCCAAACAAAGAAAGTGTCATTAAGGTCTTATGCAAAGTCTAATGTCTTTTTTTCATTTGTTTATTGTTGTCATCAAACTGAGAATGACCCAACCCACATCTTTGTGTATTCAGTTAATGATGACGAATATCCGACAACCTTCTTTCTTTCTTTCTTTCTTTCTTTCTTTCTTTCTTTCCTCCTGTATATATAGTAGCTCTTTTTTGCTTCCCTTTCTGGGGCGCTGAATATCTCCATTCCCTCGGGGATTTCTTTAGTTTTTACTTTCGTTTTGTTTTTCAGTCACCCAGCAGCTCTTTGATGTTGTTGCCTGGGTGCTGCTTGACAAAAGAGCCTCCATCAGCTGGACTTAAGGATGGGGAGGTGGGGGTTAAAAGAGGGGATTGGTGAATAAAGAATCAAAGTAACTGGAATGGGGTCTGAAGGCGGAGGACTCTATGTGAAACTGTGAACCATGTAGCCCTCTTAAATTTGGGCCCGGGGTTCACAGTTGTTATTGCTTTTTTCTTTTTTGGCTCTGTTCTCCTTTGTGTTTCATGTCAGTGTCTCCATAAGTCTGTTTGTGCTCATTCTTTAATTCCACCAATGGGACAAAATGGGCCATATTTTACTCTTTGCAGTCAGGTGATGTGCAAGACCACCAGCTGCTGCTGGACTTCATAAAAGTTGCTCCTCTCCATGTACCGATCATCATAATGCCATCTCATTCTGTTGCACGTGGTCTGTGGCATTCTCTGTCCGCCTATCCATGCACAGCAAGGGCTACTGATGCCACTGCAACTGCTCACACCCCCACAGTGGGGGGGAGACAGTCTGTGCTCCCTCAGCCCATCCAATCCCCGCAGGACCACTCTGGTCCACTGGAGGCGAATTCAACGGGCAGCCTTTGGTGGTGCCGACACAGCAGACCTCATTCACCAAGGGCCTCATTAAACCTGACAACATCCCCGCAGCCTGGGTTTTATTGTTCGGCCAGCTTAATGCTATATGGCAATTAAAGACGTCACCAAGGTGCAGGTATTAATGCCTTTGAGAACAAAATCTTTGCAAGATAAAAATGACAGCTCAACAATGATTAAACGTTTTCTTTTGCCATTAGAAGAAAGATGTACAAACAAGTTATGTCACCCTGTGTAACCATTATTTACACGGGGTGACTGTAACGAATTTGTGAATTTACAGCGTGGTGCAAAAAACAGATTGGTCTCTATGGAAAATTTCCTTTTTTATATAACTCACCCATTTGGATTTTGTTAAGGCTTAAAAATAGGGGCGTGGCTTCTTTAGTTGACAGGTGTGCCATCGACGCAGGAACTGTTAGCTCTCTGCTACGCCTCACCTCCACTAATACACGTCACCTAACTGGACCTCTCAACCATTTTTGTGCTGCTTCTGTGTTTTGCAGCATTTTTAATGGAATTATCTGCCAAATAATGTGGCTTACTGTGTTGTACAGCAGAAAATTGTGTTTTTGTTTTCCTGGTTGAAATTCTAGTAGTTTATGGGTCTCTTACTTACTAATTTGCAGCTGTCTTCATAACAATTGCTATGGTTGTCAGCATTAGCTGATAACAGTCCTCTGATAAAGATGGCCACTTTTGGCTCACACAAAAACAACATGGCCAAAATATTAAGGCAGAGTCCAGAAATTAATGGGTGAAATCGTGGTGACAGCATCCATCTTTTATATACTGTACAGTCTATACAGGCGTTATAGGGAGTTTCAGCTCATTCCTAAGTCTCTGACCTCAACTTTACTGTTTTGCAGATTTCCTTGGCACTGTGTTTCCTCTTTTTTTTTTTGTACTTGAAAATTCTTGTTAATTGAACTTGACTGATATCAGCAAAGTCAGTAAAGTTTCTGGTCCATCGTCACTGCTCTTACAGCTTTGTTTTTGGCTACAGCACCAATATGGCAAACAGACAGACACAATCAGTGCAAGCTGGTGAGCACAGCCGAGTACATAACAGCTAAAGAGCCAGAATTCTCTGTCAGAAGTTAGTTAAGGCTAATAACAGAGCTAAAATGCATTGGTTGCTCCATACAGTCCTCTTGTTTCCAGCAACACTTAAATGTAACTTCTGGATGTGTAATTAAGCCAACAAATTCATTATATCAGGCTATGCCAATGCTGTGCTCACAGTTTGATTGCTGCCCTCGAGTGGCAAAAAAAATCAGTTATAGCGGCTTCAAAAGTCTTGAGATTGTTAAGGGATGTTTTCAAGAATCATTACAGTTTTGTTTGTGAATCTGTAAACACTGTAATAGAAAAATCAGATAGAACAAAGAGCTTAACCTGCTGGACCTCAACATTTATGTCTCGGATATTTTCAGTGTGTGCAATGTGGAAAATGCAGGTAATGCGGTGAATCAGATCACGGCGGCTTTGTTTCCAGGTTGTTTTCTGCTATAATTAGCAGATCAAAGCATAATGTTCTGTGTCACTTGTTTAACTCACTCCACATATACAGTCATCAGAGTCTGTTTAGATCCCATGCCCGCGAGGCCTGCGAGGCCCTCTCCTCTATGGATTACTTTTGAACATACATCTTCACTTTGTATTTATTTGCTTGCGTGCAGTCACGAAACAAGCAGAGGGTAAAGAGCATGGGCTCCACATGCTGGAGGGGCTCAGCTATGTAAACCACTAAACTTGGGTTGGCAAATGGCTACAACTGGGAATGGTCATAGCACAGATGAATGAAAAGCGTGTAAACAGTCTGTGAACCATCAATATGTACTTCAGCGAGGTGCAGGGATGCAACTGTAACATCTGTCCCACCGGAGAGTAATTAGACCAGATTTATTGGCAGCACAGGAAACAGATCCACAGCTTACCTTACTGCGGTCAGGTTTAACACAGCTGGTTTGAGAGGAGAGTAAAAGATTTCAGAGGCCTGGCTGCCTGTACACTACTTGGTAGATGTATCTACGACTCTCGTCCAGCAGATTTTTATCGCTGGTTTTTGATTCCGAGAAAGTGCAGAAATGTACGATTTTACTCACTCTCCCCAGACTTCAAACACACTATAAAATAACAAAGGGAAGTCTGGCAATCAAACATGTCTATGTTTATCTGTCTCTATCATTACCACATTTTGAGGTTTTTCCGTTTAAAAAAATCATGTCTGTAGTCATATAAGATAGATTTAAGTAGTTTACTCAGCTGTGAATGAACAAGCTCTGCTTCCCTTCTCAGCATCAGAGGTGCAGTGAAGAAAGCCTTTGCTCTGATGGCTGTGGTTTTACATTGTTGCTAAGCATCTAACCTTCCTTTTCATATTGTGACAATATTTCTTTAGCTAAGAAAGATGAAGGAAGGAGATAGGGCTGCCGTCAGCAAGTACAAGGTTTCATAACCTCAGAAGCACAGTGCATGTCACATCCACTCTGCTCTGTGTTTTCACCAGCTGGGTCAGCAGCGCTGCACCGTAAGACTCCAATTTGTGTAAAAACTTTACTCATGACCTCAGTGGAATGAAAACGTATGTGCTATGAGTGCTGCAAGCCTTCTAACTGATGCTAAATTAGTGTTAATTTAAGAGCAGTTTATCAAAAACTACTAGGAATGGTTTTATCATTATTCACCATCATCATTCTTAAGGAAACAGTTCACTTTTGTACACTCTGCTTTGGTATTATAGTATTGAGTCGTGCAATTTAAAAAAAATTTTGAAGGGGGATTAATGCAAGGAAATACTATATTAATAAATACTATATACTCAATTAATATTCAGTAATTTAAACCACAAAAAAACGCCAAGGATTTCTTCCTTTGCTTCCCTTTATTTCATATCATTGAGAAATAAGAACTTTTTGGCTTTCTTGACATATTTAAACAATCACTTTACTTGATCCTGTTGATACAGTGCAGTGATCCATGCAAAATTCATTTTCTGTTCCATTTTGTCTTTTGTGCTTATAATCATCATCCTGTTGGAAGGTCCACTTCAAGTTCAACTTTCAGACAGATGGCCTAATAGCTGCATTTGGTCTGTGCCAAACATGTCTCCTGTTAATATGTTCTCTCTGACCCGGCCTGCATTTTCACTGTAGTTCTGCTCTAAAGTTGTTGAGCAGCAAAGGCTTTTCCCTGGCCTGTGCAATCGCTTTCTGTTTCTACATGCAATTTTACACACATCAGTTTCAAGAGTCGCCTGCAGAGCCTGTGATGGCATGTTGGGATATTTGGAGACATGGATCAAAATTCATCCAACTGGGTTGGCTTTATTGAAGTGGCCAGTCCCAGACAAATTGGCAGTTACTGAAAAATCTGTGGGGCTCGTAGATGATTTTAATTGCGGTGAAATTATTTATTTCAAACTGTTTTAAATCCAGCATCACTCCCTGCAGGGGTTCTAATGTTTCACGCCAAATCTGGAGACCCTGGTTCTAATTTTAGAGACTTGATGGTGTGATAATAATGATAGCAGTGTACTTTTTTTCATGTGTTTGTTTTTTATTTCAAATATTGTAATATAAGTTACAAATGAATTTCTTTGTTACTTGGCTACATCTTATTTGTAGCCACTGTTTCAAACAGGATCGAGTGTGTGCTTCTTCGGATAAATAAAGTCAACGTCTTCCTTGGGATTTGAGTTTTCACACTTTAGATTGAGTCAATATGTGTGCTTCTCTGCAGTTACAGTGACAAAATATTCAGTGTGTTAGTCATACTAATAAATAATTAGTAATAAATAATAAATCAGTCAATAGCAAGTTGCAGACCTAGAGTTTTAGATCATCTTGCATCCCAATGATGGCTGGATATTGTAAAGCCTTTTTTTCTATCTATTTTTTGCTTGCCGGTTTCTTTCGTAGTTGATATATTTCATGGTATATCATCCATGTCCCTGTGCAACACTTCTTCTTTATGAAAGGTCTTCATCCAGCCCAGAAAATAAAAACCAGCAGCTCACCTAATTCAAAGCACATTCCTGCTGAATTGTTGTTGCTACTCATTGCAGTTCAGCTTATTTAAATGTTTAAATGTCAGATGGGAGAGAGGCAGAGGCTTACACTGTATAGTTACTTGGTTAGATCAAGAGTGTTGGTAATCTGGAACACCTCACATCGTGCTGTAGCACTGAAATGCCACGCTAGAGCTCCTGTTTACTCCTTTCTGATTTTTTTTTTTTTTGCCAGGCAGCAATTGTAAGTAATCGAATTCCTCATTTCCACGTAGCTCCACAGCTCAGTGATTCAGGTTCCTGTGCCAGGGGTGGTAGATCCCTGGTGCTATTAGTTAGTAAGATCAGCTTTAGATTGGGAGAAATGGAAGAGGACCCGGGGACACCTGGCCTTTTCTCTTTGGGCACTCAGACATGTCACGGCTGTGCCTCTTGACAGAATCAGAATGCAGGATATTGGCCTCCCATTGATGTGCGTCCTGAAACTCTGTGTAGTGTATCCAACAGCTCCTCCGGGATATCTGGTTGCGGTAGTCTATGCTTTTATATGACAGAATATTAGCTGTTAGAACAAATTAGGACCCTACTGATTTAAAGTCTGTTGACAAATAGGGAACTTTTTTGGCCACTTCTGTCCTCTGTGGGAAAATATCACCATATAAAGAATGAGAATGACTGCAAACAAAGTTAGACAGTGTAAAAGAGACAGGAGTCCTGTAGTCAGACACCATAAAAACGTCTACACAGTAAGTCAAATTCAAAGGGACCTCTCTCTTCTTCTCCTACTGTTTCTCTCTCTCTTTCTCTCAGTGTCTGTCTCAGTGTTTTGCTAGATATTTGTTTCATGATGGGCTGAGCGATTGTGTGGTTTTTGATCTTGCCGGTGCTTTGTTTTATGTACAAAAAAGTTAGAGCACCAACAGTCTCTTTGAAGCCCTTTCAAATTTATTGTTGTTTTTTCCAGGAGAGGCTCTTTTTTTTTTTTTTTTTTTATTTTTTTTTTTTTTGTGTGTTTTTTTTTTTTTTTTTTTTAATAGAGCTCATTGTGAGTGGATCTGCTCTGCTTTTGCTGTTTTTGGAGAGGGTTTATATTTTATGTCTGGGGAAATAAAAACATTACCCTGTCCGTCAGATGAAGGTAGAACAATTATGAAGGGAATGGTGCAATGTTCCTGCCTTCAAAGGTCAGAGGTCACTTTTGTTAGTAGCCTACCTTATGTTTTCTTACTTGCTTATTAGAAATTGCCACTAAGCCAAGGAAAAAGAAACAAAAAAAAAACCCATGTAATTTGCAGACATTGCAGAGCCCTACAGTAGCACACATCACCGTAGAGGACCCTGCTGTGTTGCCTACTGACCCGACAGTTTCAGCTTCCCTGCAGTCCTACAGAACATGTGCAGAAACAGGTGCACTTTCAAAGCCAAAGGATGAGATGGAACACTACTGCAACTTGTATAAATTTTGCAGTGACATGTTAAAGATCAAACACATTTTTAAACGCAGACTTTGCAGTTCAGGATTTGCTTGAAGTGAATTGCTGCTATGTGTCCTACATATATAGTATGTAGGCTGTATAGCAGCACATGTGTCTATTTTTGTTTAATTGATTTTTTTTCTTAAATTAGAAAACTACAAAGGACTACAATATGTAATTAATCATGTTTAACTTCCTGTATAAGCTTATTAATATATGAGCATGAAGTTTTGCATAATTTTGAGCAGTTGAGAAGCTGTTCCTGTTGCACCGTCATGCCCAGTCGCCAGCAATACCTGTCATGAGTTTGAATTTCATGTGTTGTCACCAGTAGGACACTTGTACTTACACATTTGCAGTCTGCAACATGAAGCAGCACTGGGTCAAAATCTCCAGGGAGCAGTCTCAGAATGAGCCAACGTTCATGTCGAGGGCCACCACTAGAGTTCTACAGCTCTGATCCAGAGGCCAGTGTTAGCAATACAAGAACCCACAGTCTCAAAAACTGAAGAAATTTGGGAGTAGTCCTTGTTTTTCAACATTTAAATAGCTGTGCCCACTGACTGCATCCCATAGGGTTAGACTGCTGCTAAATTCTGCTCTAACATCCTGAAATGTTGTTTGTTACAAACATCCTGTACTATGGAGGCACATGTGACCACTCACAGCACGTTAAATTATTATACCATAGGTGATGAAATCCTTAGAATTTTTGCAACTTTAACCTGACAAACATTATTCTTACATTGAAGAACTATTTGCATGCAAATTAAAACATTGCTGCTTGAACTAAATTCAAAACAAGCATGTATTTTTTTTTTTTTTGGTTTTTGTTTTGGTTTTGTTTTTTGTCAGTTGATGTGAACATATACAAAATGTGTAATGATTGTGTGTGTGTGTGTGTGTGTGTGTGTCTAGCTGGCTGAATTAAGGGAAGTGATGGAGGCAGAGATGAGGACTCAGCTTCGGCGTCAGGCAGCGGCTCACACAGACCATGTCCAAGATGTGCTCAAAGTCCAGGAGCAAGAACTGAGAGCCGAGGCTGAGCAGGTGACCACTCTGCCCCAGATTCTACATACACATCAAAAATCAATTGTCACAGCCTACGGCCTACTGGGAATTGGTCTAAGCAATCCGAGTACTCTCAAAATATCTCTTGTAACGCATTGAAGCAAAAGGTTATCTAATACAAACTGGGACTGTGTTTTTCAGTATTCCAAAAGTTATTAAATCCAAAAAAACTACAAAAGTGCACTGATAACAATTACCTAAAAATTTTTTAAAAAGAGTCTAAATACACCATTTTGAAAAGCATGAAGTTGGCTAAAAGTTCTTAGCAACAGCACACAATGCCAAAAGTGAAAACACTCCAGAAGACATGAGGAAGAAGATGACTAACAGTGCCTCAAAATTAGAGTACTAAAGTGTCCTAGTCAAAGTCTGACCTGAACTCTGTTCAGTCTTTGACTAGACTTTGATTTTATTCCCGAGTTGCTGTGTCAGTACCTGCAAAGTTCATGCTTGAAAACCCCATCTGACTGCACTGAAGCTATTAAATGTTCTTAAACTAGCACAAGTTCAGGGACCCATTACTTTTTACAATGGGGATTTATGTATTGCATTACTTTCTTTGCTTTAGTAAACTTATTGAACTATTTTGTATTTACTCTGCTTGCCTTTTGTTATATATTAGAGGCCTCTGATATAGTTTAAAATACACACTGAAACACAGGAAATCAGTGGGGGGTTGAATATAACACTGTAAACTGGACGTTGACTTTGGAGGGCCAAAATGAAATAAATCATTACATCATTAAATAATTAATTAAATGTATCATTAAGTAATTAAAATATCATTTTTTTCTCAAACAAAAATTCATGATGCACTACAGCACAGGAACCTTGAAATAATTAATTAAATAGTGAAATAATTAATTATATTTTTAAATAAATGAATTTATTTAAACAAATTAATGATACATTTAATTAATTATGTATTTAAAAATTTGACATTGACATGTTTACACAATTATTGATAGATCTTTCACCTATTTCTCCCTCCATAATTGACAGCCAATGTTTCCACATATCTTAAGTTAGGATACTGGAAGAGGTGGGGTCAAGACAGCTGAGAAGATTCAGTCAGGCTGCCGCCTGTAGTATCCACCTATTCATGCTAGTTGCATGTTGTGGTGCCAACAATCCTTCAGAGCTATGTTTCTGGTTGTGTTCAGGTCTTGAGCAGTAAGATGCTGGAACAAGAGACTCGCTACCGTCAACTGACCCAAGAACAGCTGGATAACTTCACTTTGGATATGAACACGGCCTACGCAAGACTAAAGGGGGTGGAGGAGGCTATAGACAGTAAGATACACATGCATAAAATAAAAATGCAAAAAAATGCCACTGAATGATTAATCTATACTGGAGCATGTGATTATTGTCAGACCCATACTGTGTGAAGACTATGTGGCCAGTCTGATATATGGTGACAAGCTGTTGTTGCTAAGCTCTTTTTTATTGTTCCCATTTGGTAGTTCCCAGTGCATCATTAACCATTAAGTTCAGAAGCTGATATGTAATAAATATGAACTTTAACCCAAAAATTGAGACACTATATTGTGCTACAAAATAAACTGATCTTTTCATCCACGAAAAGACATAACCTTGTTGATGGTGTGCATTTGCATTTCCCTCACAATCTTTGACTGAATTTAGTAGGTTGCAGTACACATTAACCAGATAGCCAGATCGGTTATGTGCTGGTGTTAATACAAAAGTAATGTTAATGTGCTTAATGTGTAAACTGATACAATCAAGGACCCTTGCCATTTGAGCTGGTGAAAGTGTCAGAAAAGAAAAGCTTTTTTGCTTGCAGTTGCATGGTAAATAGTAAATGGACTGGTACTTATATAGCGCTTTTCTACTCAGTTTTGAGTACTCAAAACACTTCATACTACATGCCACACTCACCCAGTCATACAGCGCTTTTATCTTAGCTAACATTGACACACACACTCACACTTCAATGTGGGGTTCAGTATCTTGCCCAAGGATACTTCGGCATGCAGACTAGGGGAGCCAGGGATCGAACCACTGACCTTCCGATTAGTAGAAGACCCACTCTACCTCCTGAACCACAGCCGCCTCATGCTTAATGAGCTTTGCCATTTTTCTCCATGGCTCTCACAAATAGAATTGGCTGGGATATCCAACCATACACCCACACCACAGGTTAAATGCAGATGCCCAGGTGTGATCAGAGGCTCTACAGATTTTAACCTTTCAAGTCTTTTTCTCTAGACTGAACAGTAACTCAGTCCACCTCCATGATCCTAGCAGTAATTTATCAATTGTGGAAACAGCCTGACAGCTGTAATTGGCACCAAAAAAAGCTTATTATCCTGCGAGCGGGGGGTCTATAGAGAAATACCAGATTTATCCACTGTTACAAATGCCGATATATTGGATAAATGAAAATTTAAAGAGTAAAGAAGAGATGGGAGAAACACCCTTCAACCTTGTTATGAGTGGTGACAATGCATAGTTTGTTCACCAGAGGGCACTCTGCAACTTCCCTGTTGGCAGCAGGTGTTTGGAACACTACAAACACAACAACCAGCTGATCCGAGCAGAGTCTGGCAGAGCATAAACAAGTAATCCAAGACTTTTCATAACAGTAAAACAAGTTTATTTTTACACTGCATTGCTGTATTATCTTAGTAAGGACTCATAAATAACTACACATAAGAAATGTTAGGGAAATCTGTTTATGTTTCGTGTGTCTGAAAGAAAAAAAATGTTGGCTGATATATGAGATTTTTTAACTCGAATATCAGTATCATATCGGTCTTAAAAATCCTATATCGGTCGGGCTTCAAAGTATGTAGTGTTGGTACAACAGAGCTATAGAGAGAATACTGGTTGTGTTGAGTGTTGTAGTGAGTAGTTTTTTTTTTTTAACAGTTTACAATATTGAAGGCCTCACGTTTTCAAGAAAGATGTCTTGTGCTCTTTTCAACCCAGTCATGTAAACCACACCCTCTCTTTTGAATGCAGGCCATGTGGTAGCAGAGGACGAGGCTCGTAAGGCTCACCAGCTATGGCTCTCTGTGGAGGCTCTCAGTTACTCTTTAAAGACTGCTGAAGCTGACACACCCACTGTGCCTCTAGAGAGCGCTGCTCAGGCTGTGCGAGACAGCTGCCAAGAAAATGACTTTGCCCTGGCACTGGCATTGGCTCTTCCAGAAAAATCCCTGCAGCGAGGTGTGTACAGCGAGGCCTCTCTCCGTGCCCGCTTCAACTCCTTGCGATCGGTGGCCCGCCGTGTCGCTCTCATCAATGAATCTCGTAACTCCTTGTACCAGTATTTCTTGTCCTACCTTCAAGCTGCACTGCTGTTTGAGAAGAAACAGGAAGCTCCACCCACCCAGCTGAGCACTGAGGATTTAGACCCATTCAAGCTTCTGTCATATGCTAGCTACTGCTTAGAGCATGGGGACCTGGAGTTAGCAGCTAAACTGGTGAACCAGTTGAGGGGAGAGGCCAGGAGAGTGGTGGAGGACTGGCTGACTGAAGCCAGACTTACATTGGAAACCAGGCAGGTAGTCAGTTTGCTGTCTGCTTATGCAAATGCTGTGGGGTTAGGAACCACACAGGCACCATAGGCTGCCACTGTTACTTGGCAACATTTTTTTTTCTTCAAGAAATATCAGGAGGTTTCCCAGTGTGGGCAAAGAGGTAGCTTGGGAGAGGCTATAGCCTGAATATTTGTGCAGGGAAGCACCTGTAGTTAGCACAACTTGATAGCAGAAGGAAGATTTTCAGCAGTGTATTCCTTTAAGTTAACTGAATTTAACCACAATTGATGTTCAGGTGCAACATAAATGTATTTGTTTTAAAGCACTAAGTCATTGTGGACAATTATTTGTGTAATACATTTGATGCACTCTCTGAGCTTAGTCTTGTCAATTCAGACTCACAGGTTTGGTCCAGTTATTTATCTCTGGCAAATTCCATATCCTTTTCTGCCCATATGTTATGGTACCTTGATCCTAACAATTAAATGATATTTCAAGTTTGTGAATACTGCACATGTAAAATAAATCATGAACAAGAATGCTGTCATTTTTTTATTTCTTCTTCTCCACTCTTGTTATAGAGACTGTTTTAAAATGGCAGCAGAATGTCAGTGTGAGCTCCATTATTGCTGTGTGCAGTCTTACATGAGTACATTCGCATGTGAATATATCACTGTAAATGCTGTCCCCACAGGACATAGTCAGCTCCTTAACAGCTTGGACAAGGGCACATTTTTATTTTACCTCTGCACACCACCACAGTGGATATTAAATCAAATAATTAAAATATGATTGAAGTGCAGACTTTCAGCTTTAATTCAAGGGGTTTAACAAAAGTTTTGCATTAACCGTTTAGGAATTACAGCCTTTTAAATAAAATACTGTGCAAAAGCCACCCCTCATTTCTGAATATTTTGCCTCCAAGGAGCCAGACTTTCTTTTAATTTTTTTAAGTGGTCTTGACTAATGGTTCTCCAGGCTTTCTGAAGGTTTTTTAAAGTTTTTCTTTGGATATTGGCTGCTTTTTCACTCTTTAAGTCCAGTCCTTGTACCTGACCATTTTTGGAGGAATATTTTTTTGTTTAAACCACTTAACACTGACCTATGAATCATTCAAGCATAAAAATGCACCTAATTCAAGAGATGAACCAGTGTTGTGTCTATACATAACAGGCAACTTAAATTGTATCCTTGAGCACTTTATTAGCAGCCTGTCACAAAAACTATAATTTCCCATTTCTTTAATTCAATCTATGAAAAATGACAAATATAACACAGTTTTACAGGCATAAAATTATATTTATGCACCAACCAGGTGATTCCCAAAGAGCCATTAGCTGAAAACTTGGCATATCTCAGCATGGTGTGCTGTGTGTCCTTAAAAAATATCTGAGGAAACTGGGCAAGTAGAGGACAAAAGAAGAAGTGGCAGGCCTAAAAAACTATCTACAGCAGATGAACAGTATCTGAAAATCATGTCTTACAGTTGATCCATCTACTGTTTGCTGAAGTCTCATCAGAAATGGTCTCAATGGAAGAAGAAAAAGCCAGAAGCCATTCTTAAGAGAAATGGGGAGAAAAGGCTGAGGTATGTCAAATTACACAAAAACTTGATTGAAAAACTAGACTGAAAATCATCACTCCAGAATGAATCCAAATTAAGATTTTTGTTTCAAATTGTCATCAATATGTACGGAGGAGGTCTGGAGAGAGGAACAACAGTGAGCATCTACAGCCATCTCTTAAACACGGTGGAGGCTCTGTCATGGTTTGGGGCTGCATTTCAGCCAGTGGTTTTGAGGATCTTGTCAAAATTGATGGATTTATGAATGCAGAAAAATACCTTCAGATTTTGATCCACCATGCAATATCATCTGGAAAGCATCTGATTGGCAACGGCTTCATTTTTCAGCATGACAATGATCCGAAACACACTGCCAATGCAGTAAAAGCACCTGGATAGAAAAAAAAACCAGTAGCGCTTTATAATAACTACACACTATTAACCATTAGTAGGGCATTAGCAAATGCTTGATTCATCATTTATAAAGCATTACTCTTCCTTAGTATGTAATTTATAAGCAAGGTAAATGGTTTATTCTTGATTAATAAGCTCACATAAAACATGTTCATGCTATCATTTAGAAAGTCTAAGTAAGTGATTAACAAAGTATTTAGATGCATATTTATACATATAATGATTAAGATATGAGCTCATTG
>VUQI01060744.1:7716-23605 GCA_015106735.1 Paratilapia polleni
CCCTGCAACAGACTGGCGACCTGTCCAGGGTGTACCCCGCCTCTCGCCCTATGGTAGCTGGGATAGGCTCCGGCCCCCACCCGCGACCCTGAATAGGATGAGTGGAAGAAAATGGAAGTATAAATAAATATATTTATAAAATATAAAGCGCCTTGAGGCAACTGTTGTTGTGATTTGGCGCTATATAAATAAAACTGAATTGAATTGAATTGAAGTCTTTTGACCAGAATTTAAGAAAATCTTAAAATATTGCAAAAAGTTTTTACTGTTAGCTGAAGAGGAACATTTTCTGAACTCTTTCTGGTTGTTTTTCTCTGTTTGTGGTTGTTCTCTTATGAAGGGTTTTTGTCTCTGATGCAACTTTTTGCATCTTTGTGCTCATTTCATTCATAAGTTTGGACATTTTCTATCTCTTTGTGGTAATTTTGTGTCTTTAGAATCATTTTGTAACTTGTTGGAGTATTTTTGTCTCTCTGGGGTAGTTTTACTTCACGTTTGCATCTCTTTTTTATTGTTTTCTCGTCCTCTGTGGTAATTTTGTGTCTGTTTTATGTGTCTTCTTTCATGCAGGTGAAGACCAGACGCTGACCCTAAAACCAAGTCCCAACCCTCAACCAGCCCTGAAGTGAGAGCCAACTGAAAAATAATACACACACACACACACACACACACACACTCTGAGCCAGAACAAACAGGCCGCTGGGCGTTCACTGCTGACTAATCACTGCTGGAGGATTTTACAGGTGCTGGAAAACACACACACACACACAGAGTTGCTGGATGTGTGGAAGCTCCTTTTATGGTCGTTATTATCAGGGGAAAGTCTTTCTGATGATGACGCCATCCTTTTATCTCCCTCAGTCCTCACTGTCAGAATGACTCCTTGTCTGGACCTGTGAGTGTTTCACATGTTTTTTTAGCACATTTTTTAATTTAATAACTTAGTAAAGCCCATAAGATGATCACAGGCTTTGAAGCCTCTTCCCTTACTTTGAACTTTATTTATTAAGGTGAAGGTATCATTGGACTGAAACATTTTTATCCGGGTTTTGAACTTCGGTTTGGTTTAGGATTTAAAGTGTCCTGTTTGCTGTCTGATATTGTTAAACATGATCTCCTGGTTACAGACAGAGCTGGGTGACTTTTTGTGGTATTTTTCTGGTTTGATTTCACTCAGAATTTCAGCTGAATTAAACTGAGTATAGTTAAACCTGTGCTATGCAGCTTTTTTAAAATGTGATCTATGGTGACCCTGATGAAGGCTACAAGCTGAAACTACAAGTGATGCTGGATCTTTTACCTCTTCAGACTTTATGTTCTTCTCTGTGCACCTTGGAAGTAGGTGGACTTGTGCCAGAAACCTCTGCTCTGCAACTGTTTGTCATGCATTAGACTCTGTATTGTAAATAAGATCTTCCCCATCTTCTTGTGAGGGACTCAGGATGAAGTTTCCACTAAAATCCAAAGGGTATGACGTTTATGCTTCGAGTGCCTGAAAGCCTCTCTTCTGCTTCCAGCATCAACAGTGAGCAACACTAGCTGAGCCCCATTTCACACCATCACTTACCACTTAGCATTACATCATATTTATCTGACAGATTCTAGTTTGTTCACGTAAACGATTCTTTCTAACATACAAAAGTCAGTCATGGAGTTCCACAGGGTTCTGTTTTAGGGTCAGTACTTTTCATCTTATGCATGGTTCCCCAAGGCAACATCTTTAGAAATGACTGAATTTGTAGTAAACGTGGAAAAATCCCGCTTTGCAGCAGCTCCTAACTCAGGTACCAGAACCAGGCTGTCTTTGCTTCATGTCGAACCCACTCTGGGCCAAGTTTGGCCTTTCACTTTTCAGAAGTGGACACGAAAAACCTCCTAATGAGAGGCTGTGCTGCAGGAAGTGATGTCATGTTTCTGTGGTGTTGTGTGTGAGATGGTGTCGAGTCATCAAAGCGTACTAGCACATCAGATGTGTGTGACGCTGTTGTGGAAAACGAGTGTTTGATCTCTGCTGAGTTATTAAAGAAAGTGACTGCAGTCGACAGCTTGCTGTGGTCGCACACTGATGTAAGACCAGGTGTGTGTGTGTGTGTGTGAGAGAGAGACCACATGACCTCATGTGTGTGTTCTCAGCATCTGTGTTGCAGTGTGTGATCAGAGCAGCGTCACTGCGATTGTTCGTCAGACACATGGGTAATAAAAATTAGAATCAAAACTCGCTCACACCTGATTTCATGACCAAATTAAAACCTTGAAAATTTAAGAAAACCTTTAGATACTGCAGAAAAGATTTAGTAAGTAAGTAAAATATATTTATGTGGAACTTTTCACAGATAAAAATCACAAAGTGCTTCACAATAAACAAGAAATAAAAGTATAACAAGTCATAACAATGTAAAACATAATAGAATACAACATGAAACACCAAGTTAATTAAAAGCTTGTCTGTATAAAAATGTTCCACAAACTTGGTGCCATCGCCTGGAAAGCCAGAGCCCCACGAGTTTTGAACTGAGTGCGTGGGGCCAGCAGTGACCTCTGACCTGATGACCTAAGAGCCCGAGAAGGAGAATGGGGTTCCTGCAGGTCAGAGATATACTGGGCAGCCTGACCATGTAGGGCCCTAAATGTTAAAACTAAAATTTTTAAATGAATTCTAAAATTTACTGGCAACCAGTGAAGAGAAGCTAAAGCTGGAGTGATGTGTGATCTTCTGTTGGTGCCAGTGAAAAGTCTTCTGCACAGTCTGAAGGCGATCCAAAGCTTGTTAAAACAACTGAAAAGACCGTTACAATAATCCAAGTGAGAGGAGATAAAAGCATGAATAATTATCTCAAGTTCAGCCTTTGACACCAGCAGTCTGAGTTCTGAAATATTCCTTAAATGATAAAAACAGTTTGAAACCAGCTGTTTGGAGTGATGCTCAAGGGACACTGAACTGCCAAAAATGACACCCAAATTTCTGAGGCTCAGTTGAGCCTAGAAGAGCCTAAGAAGCTGATAGGCCACCCAGTTTCTGAAATCAGATGGTCAGGAGCAATAATCTGAGTATTTAACTGAAGGATGGTGTCGTTTAACCACTGCTTGATTTCTGTCGGGCAATTACTTAAACTAGACAATTTATGAAACTCAGAGGCTCTGAAAGGACAGTATAACCGAATGTCATCAGCATAGAGATGATAAGAAATATTATTGTAATAATCTGGCCTAGAGGGAGTATATAAAGCAAAAAGAGAATCAGACCCAAAAGAGATCCCACAGAAGAAGATGGATGGATGGATTACATGTCAGTGCACGTATTTCTGCCACTGCCTCCTGGTGACAGTACACAGGTACTACATGTAGACTTGGCTCCTGTAGTGTTTTTAGGGAGTGGTTGTAGACATATTAAGGAGAGCGTGAAGATGGGTGCTGTGTGATCAGTCATGGTGGGCCACTTTAGGCCAAAAAGCCTGAGCTCACACACACACACACACACACACACACACGCACACACGCCTCAGTGTTAGTAAAAGTGTAATCCACAGTGTAGCGGCTCACAGTCCTGTTTGATCTCTACAAAGTCATCAAAGACCTGGATTAAAGCCTCGACCTTGTTGTGGTCAGAGGGGAGGGCTGACACACACACACACACACACACACACACACACTCACAAGCAAGACAGCTGTTTCTGATCATCTGTCCTCACCTGTTCTTCTTTACTCAGCTTCCTTTGGCTGTGACAGAATGAACACGAGACAAAAACACAGAAAACATGACGTAGAAAATCCTAAAGAAGAAGAGAAGCCTCTGCAGGTCAGACAGAATGCAGACAGATGTCTTCAGACGGCAGTAAAAAGCAACTCGAGCTGAAGTGTAACTTCCTCAGAGCTGAATGGCTCTCTGTGGAGAGACGAGCTGCGAGTTCATGTAACTCATCCTCTGTGAGAGCTGTTACAGCTGCAGGAGGTCTCAGTTTGTCCTTAAAGCTGCAAATAATCTCCGTTTTTAATAGAAAAAAAAGTCTCGTGCATGAAATGTTGCCTGTACTGGTGAATCCACAGAGAATTAGCATCATAGACTGTATTCAAAGGACATAGATGCTTGGTCATCAGTCTGCATCCACAGCCTGTATGGGAGCATCACACAGACTCAGATACCTGCTAATCAGTGCTCAGTAACATCCAATTAAAATCCTGGAATTTCACTGAGCACCAAAACTGGAGCTCAGACTTCTTGGATGGTCTGTTAGTCCAATTAACCGCACAGCAGCCATATTATTGGTCAGTCAAAGAGGCCACGCCCCTAATAATGCAAACTTTAAGCTTTAATACAGTTTAAACAGGTGAGTTATAAACAGGTGTTATGAAGGGGGAAATGAGCTACAGAGACCAAAGAGTTTTTGTATCAGGCTGTAAACATGTTTATTTCTGCTGTAAAGTTGGACATTTTAACATGGGAGTCTATGGGGACTGACTCACTGCTGGAGCCTCTGGTGGACGTCAGAGGAACTGCAGCTTTTGGTGCTTACCCCTTGGAGGAGACCAAAATCAGAGTAAAAAGACAGAATATTCACTTTTCCCTCTGAATTTCTGCTAAGAGAGCATTTAGGAAAAAAATACAAAGAATTCCATGTTCGTAGGTTTTTCCTGCTTTAATGTTGGTAAAAATGTTTCTTGGTGCTCTATAGGATGGAAATGGTGGAGTGTATTTAAAAAACATTAGAAAACCTCTTAATTTAGTTTTTGTGGAAAATTTCTGAGCATTTTTTAATCAATCAAGGTTCAAACAGACAGATGAACTCTTTATGAAGCCTGTGTATTCTTAGTCTACATAGAATGGGTCACTTTTGGAGCTACACTCAGATTCACACTCAGCATCAGAGGAAGTGCAGTTTTTGTACTTTAGCACTGGCATCATTTGCCACTTACCAGAGGGCAACTTTTACTAATCTGGGTCTACACTCGTTCTACTCACTAGTCAGTCTTTCCATTCTTAAACGTTTTCTTTAGGTTTTTTTTTATTGTGTCTCCCAACAGTTTGATATGCTGAAATACTTCCCGAGGGAGCCGCACAGGAGCATCCTGATCAGCCAGACTGACCTCTTCCAACACGACATTCCCGAAACTCCTCACCTAGGAAGTGTCAAGAAGGCATCCTAGTGAGATGCTGAACCACCTCCAATGGCTCCTTTCAGTGTAGAGGAGCATTGGCTCTACTCCAAGCCCCTCCCACACGACGAGCTCCTCACCCTGTCTCTAAGGGAAAGCCTGGACACCCTTCAGAGGAAGCTCATTTCCACCGCTTGTATCTGCAGTCTTCGGTCACTACCCAGAGCTCGTGGCCACAGGTGAGGGCAGCACCGTAGATCGACAGCTTTGCTTTCACGCTCAGCTCTCTCTTCACCACAACAGACTGGTACAGCGTCCACATCATGTTGATCTCACGCTCCACCCTCCCCTCACTTATGAACAAAACCCAGAGATACTTAAACTCCTCCACTTGGGGAAGCAACTCGTTTCCAAGCTGAACTGGAAACTCCACCATTTTCCAACTGAGAACCATGGCCTCATCCCAGCTGCTTCACACTCAGCTGCAAACTGCCCCTGTTTGAGCTGGAGGTCATCTACTGACGAGGCCAAACGAACCACATCGTCTGCCAAAAGCAGAGACGAGAACCCGAGACCCCCGAACAGTAAAACAGTTCCACTTCACTTTAGGTGAAATGCACTTTATACAACCTTAATTTAACAAACATTATAACAAATAAACTCAGAAAGTGAACGTTATGTGTTGAGACAGGGCTCTCAGATTTGTGACCCACACACCACACAGTCACAGGAACGCCTGTTTTATGAATAATTAAAAAACATTACTGAGCATGAACACTGAGCGAGAGTCGTTAACCACTGCAGGGTCTCCGTCATGGTGGCCTGTTAATAAACCTTTACACACCAACACTGAAAACCACATCACACATTCACAGGAAGGATTTGGAGCTAAGTGTTAACAGTCCCATGAGTCTCTGCCCGCTGTGCTCCTCAGTGAGCGGGCAAAAGTACCTCCGTGTAAGTAAGGAAACTTCACAATCTGCGACATTTAAATTAAATAAGGACACTGTTTGCTTTTACAGGGTACGGCCTGAGAGTTGGAAGCACTAAATCTTCCTCCTGTACAGTAAACATGAAGCTCAGCTTCAGCAGGAGAGCTGCCGTGCACCAACCCAGTGACGCTCTGCTGGGTCCAAACACACATTTAGATCTTCTTATTTATTCTCCAAAGACAGTGAATGAGAATATTTAGGTACAGACATGCTGTATTTGTATTCAGCCTTTTTTAATGTGTCTCAAAAGCAGTTTCATGCTTTGATGACAGAGGTGTTTATCCTTTCTGTCATTAGTTTCTTGTTGCTTCTTCGCAGTAGATGATGCACACAAACAAACTGTAAAAAGAAGGAAAACTCGCTGGTTGGAAAATGTTTCATTTGTGTTACGTAAAGTCATCATAAGAGATGGAAGGCTGAGTGTTAAAGGGAGTCATCAAAAATACATCACATTACATAAACACCTCTCAAATTACATCTGAGCATGAATAATTCAGCGCACGGTCGTTAAACAGGCGCTTACAAGACGAAAGCTAAAGAGAGAGATCTATCTGCAAAGAGGAGAAGGTCTGAAGGGACAGCGAGAGGGAGGCTAAGAAGTCAGGATTCGTGTCAGGAGTTGAAGCTGTTTTGCAGTAAAATATCTTCTTTTGTGGACTGAGAGCAGACATGTTTGCTGCTCTGAAGTGTATGGAGTATAAATAGGATGATACATTAAACAGAAAAACCAAACACTGGTCACAATGTGAAGTTTCTAACAAAGACTGTTTGTGCAAAGCAGCAATTAGAGGCAACGAGAGAGACTCAGGTTCCAGCGAGAGGCACAAACAAAAACGGCTCTTTTATATAACCTGTCTGCTTTATCTCACACAGACCTGCACATGATGCCTGCTTATAGAAAGAATATGCAAAAGATTCAACTTCTCTCATTAAATCAGTTTGTATGTTTGTGCAGCATGACCCCAAAAAGTCTTGAGAGAGCTAAAACAAATCCTCCATTAGATTCTCCCTGCTTCCCTCCAGGGAGCCAAGAATAAACTGCTCAGAGACAACTTTTAATTTCCTCTTTAAACATTATTAGGTATGTAAGTAATGTCACGTAAAGGAACAACAACAAATCATTATAATTTTGTACAGTAAAATGATGTTTTTTTAATTAAAAATGGCAAATTTTATCCCACCTAAAATCCATGTTAGTGGTTTGATTTTTTTGTTTTTTCTGATCTCGTTTTAAGCTAACATAATTTGTTATAATTTATGGTGAAACCAACCCGGCACATTTTGAGCCCACCATAAACATTCATACATTTAAACTTCAGCCCAATTTCATTTGTCTTTCCAGACGAAAGTAGATAACGAACCTCTGTCTCAGTGTGACCCCCTGTAAAAAAAGTTTTCTGTAAAACTTTAACCTAAGTGTTTATTAACACGAATTCCTGCATGACTTAAAGCATGAAAAAAAACTGCAAATAATTCAATTAGTCAATGCAGCAGCTGAGGTATTTCACTAAGTGTTTCATTAGATATTTATCAGGTTAATGCCTTCATCACCATCAGGTGTGCAGCTCATGGGACGGGTTAAAAGCTTTCTGTTCAGTCCTGGTGCTGCAATCATAAAAAGCTTGAATATAACTTCATCATGACTGCATCATGTTTGTGGCCCCTGCAGATACAGTTATGACCCGGTAACACGCGTGGAAAAGTAAAGTCAGCTGGTAAAACTATATATTTATACAAAAAGCCTTAAAGTTACACAACGTTTAGTTTTGACCAAAGCTCCTCCTGCTTCCATTGACTTCACTGGTTGGTAACGTGTCTGCACACTTGAAATCGCTTGTTTTTCTTTTCAGTGTCTACATAATGTAAAATGAATGCGTTTACACGTAACACGCTACAGGCGGTGATGGCACATGTTTGTCACATGTCATGATCTGTGTCTGCCCGGCAGAAGTAAAACACAAACAGGAAACAAGGTCATAAAATAAAAGGAAACACCTGTGACAAAAGATATGTACACATTTTCCAAAACTGTCATCTTTCCTTTTTTTAACTTTCCAACTCTGCCGTGTTTAAAAAATAAAAAGTCTCCTGTCTTAAATAAATATTTTTTCTTTCCCAAAAATCCCTCACACTTCAAAAACATCCTCACGTCTTAAATAATGGATGGCAGTCTTGAAGCTTGAAGTGTGACGTGATGACATCAGCAGTTTACGTTAAAACAGACAGACCACATCACACGGCCACGGGTTCATATAACACTCATTTCAACACACGCCGACTGCAGCTGCCAGCCAGCAAAGATGCATCACACACTCACATATGTACCACACACACACACACACACACACGACAGCAGATGTCGCTCGGGTTCATCTGCAAAAGACATCAAGTCTTCCCAGCGCCCCCTAAAGGCAGCAGTGTTCATTACACACAATCGCCGGATGATTTAACTGCCTCACTGAAAATATGAAGCTTGTTCTGAGGGTTGTACTGAAAGTATGAATCAGCACGGTCATTAAAATGTGAAGGATTCAGTGATAAATAAGTGGAAGAGCAGCCTGTAAGTGTAAAAGAAAAACTGTCATAATGCTCACCAGAAAGATGAACCAGCAACCGAGAAGCACAACAGAACAATGCTTCTTAGCAGAGTTTCCCACACATAAACTCAGGTGTATCAATGATCGCTCAAGTATGTTTGAGAAGAGGGGTCATCTGGCTCTTGGGCTTCTCTCTCTAATACTGTACGGTCTTCACCTTCCAGTATAAAGCGCCTTGAGGCGACTGTTGTTGTGAATTGGCACTATATAAATAAAACTGAACTGAAGTGAATTAACCATCTAACTCAGACCCTTCACATCTTGTGTTTTCCTGGCCTGCTGGTCAGATAGCCAGTTGAACAGACTCTGTCCTCTGAGGGTCACTCTAACCAGAACCTGCAGCAGGTGGAAAACTGGTTCATGTGTCATACTGAGCTGCTCCTGAACACCCCGACAATCCTGCAGCCAGAGCTGCCCAGTCTCACAAGCAAGAGTCCTGCACCTGCGTTTATGCTTCCGGCCTTTGGGACTCTGGAGGAGTCCATGCTGCACAGCAGCCCCCAGTGTAGCCCATCCACCTGCTGCTCAGAAGGATGTATTCGAACCACAAAAACAGCCTCAATCGCTCATCCTTTTCAGCACTTATGAGGATGATGACCAAATGTTCCTGAGCCCAGCGAATGGGGCGCAAAAGCCCCGGCAGAGTTTTGCTGATCACCTGCAGGTGAGGGCATGTATGATTCCCAAAGCGAGGCCCATGACATGAAGCCTCTAAGTGGCTCCAAATTTGACATTACCAAGCTGGTGCTACGGGATAATAAGGATCACAATGGCATCCGTCTAATGCACAAGCCTCTTACCTCATGATGGGGGTGTTTGCACTGAGGTGCTTTCTGCCACACTCCTGTAACATGCAAAGGCGCTGTGAGTAAAGCCCTATTCACACAGGATTAATAAAACCAGGGGACCTCAGTGGAGAACATGTGGTGCCCCACATGTTCACCAAAGTTCTCATCTTTTTTAAATGCAGATCTCTCCAAGGCAGAGTGTTCTTGTGATTTGGTGCTATATAAATGAAATTGAACTGAATCTCAACAGCAATAAAAACCAAGGTCATGATGACCAGCTGTTTGGAGCTTTAGCAGCAGGTTATGAACAGGAAGGCCTGTGAAGTACATGGAGAGGCAGCAGGCAGAGAGCAGTTCAAACTGTCAGCCACAACTTAACTCTAACCTTCACAATATTATGCCTTCAAAAAATGTCCTTACATTTGAAAAGTTTTTCCTTTTCCAGCTCCCCTCTCTTGTCAACATGTCAGTACATTCTTAAATTGTCAGATCATTGCAAAGATGTCCTCACTAGTCATATTTGTTTAAACTTTCTCTAACTGGTCTTCTCTGTCCAAAAATGTCCCTACTTTTCAAAAATTCTCACTCTTCATATTGTCCTGTATTTATTTCCCCAAACGTCCTCACTTCCCAGAACTGTCTCTGTGTTTAAATGATCAAATTGTTAGTGTCACAGTGGACAGTGTCCCACCCCTGGAGCCCTGTGTTTGGGGCTGAGAGAAACCAGAGATTTTGTTGAACCACAAAGGTCACTTGTTAGTAAAATATAATCTGAGGCCTTTCTAAGTGTTTAAACAAATGAGCAGAGCTGTTGTTTCTCTGCTCAGGACGTCTCCTGTCGTAGGCGAAATGACCATTTCTGTGGTTAAGAGCTATTTAGATAAGTTTAACTTTACTTAGCCATCTGAGATCTGTGACGCCGGGCAGAGAGTGGAGCAGAGGGGAAACCAACGGCTGTGCTGATGAAAAAGCTTTGTGGAACGATGACAGGCTGAATTCAACACAATGAACTCTGGCTTCTCTTGCAAAGCCTCCGAGAGCAGCTCAGCCTCATTTTTATCTGCAAGTGAAACGATTTAAGAAAGTATGTGAGTGCACCCAGAGGGCTGAGCTCACATGATTAGGAGAATTAGGAGCTTAAAGCAGATGTTTGGACATGATGCGCACCTGCAGTCAGCTCAGGTCACGTCTATAATAGATCTCCAAACATTTCTTCTACTCCTCAATTTGTCTTGTTTTTTTCCCAGCCTACTGTGACCTTTGACCTTTTCAGCCTTGATTGATGGATATGTCAGTGCCAGTCTCTAAGTCAGAGAGGAAAAGGTTTCATTTGTACCAAAGTCCAAAAATCCAGAGAGTCATGCTAGAAAAGCAGGCTGTGGAAAGGCCCAGAATGCAATGCAGCACAGGGAGACGTTACTGGCCAAGTTGTTGCTAATAGCAACGCTGATCAATATGCGGGACATGATGAAAAATATTTTTTATCAGAGCATTTTTGGAGGATAAGAATTAGGTGAGATCATTTTTTAATGGTCTGCTATCATACAGTTGGTCTGAATGCTCATGACTAACTTCTAGTTAATGACCCGATGCTTTGCACGTGAATCCTAACTTTCTTATTGGTTGATGCTGTTGTCTTCAAGTTATTTAGTAAATCTGGTTTTCATAACAGCCAGTGCATAACTCCTGTTGTTGTAAATGTTTTTGCACGATTAGTATCAGAACATCATTTGCCGGTAAATGAAAGTATTTTGTTGAGGATTAGAGTGAGTCCATGCAGCTGTGGCATTGCCATCATTTATTATATACATATGGCTTTCCTTTGAGCCAGTGCCCAGTCGTTGTATGGCTGTGTTTTGTGTTTTCCTGATGATTTTTGATGGATATTCTCTTATAGACAAAGTAAGTATTTATTTCTTTTGTAAAGACCATAATCATATAAGAAGACATGCATGATCAATCTGCTGTTTACAGCATAAAAACTCAACATTCATTTCCATATGAGTGTTGAACTCTCACATATTGCTTCCATCCCAGCCCCATGTCCGACTGCACTTGGTCCCATTTTGCACTTTGCAAACTAGTATGCTTTCTTGGCCATTCTGCACAGGGGTCAAAGTTCAGACCACAATGTTCCAACAAAGTAACACGAGGTGTGATCAAAAAGTTCTGAAATTGTTGCTGCTGTGCACAATGTAAGTGTGACAAATATGCAGAAAAAATAAAAAATCAGGAAGGGGAAGGATCTCTGACAAAACCCTCGGGATAACCTCAACTTCATATCGTGATACTGGTGATGGCTATGAACCAGAAACCAAACGCAAGGCTTCGCGGTGGAGGAGCCCGCGGTTTACAAGACTGAAAAGGGCACATCGGGTCACCATACTGTCTTCGACATTCATTGAGTTGTGCTCCATGAATTCATCCTTCAGGGTCAGACTGTAAATATGCAGTTCTACTGTAACGTCCTGAGAGGCCCTTGAGGAAGACGTCTGTTACCAGCGGCCTGAACTGTTGCACAATTGCAACTGGATTCTCCATCATGACAAAGTGCCTGCGACTTCCCGAAAGTTTTCCAAGCATGGCAGGAGTGATGGGAACTGTGTGTTGCTACCCAAGGAGGCTATTTTGAAGGAATGGCAGCCAAATTTAAATCATATGCTGTAAGCACCAGTAGGCTCTGAAAGTCAGAACAAAGAAAGTCTGCAGGGCTGGTTTTTAGGTTCAGGTGAGAATCAGGTTTACATTCAGGGTCCTGAGAATGCAATGTATCACCAGTGGTCCTCATAATGACAGTGAGACATGTTTGAGTGTGTGTGTGTGTGTGTGTGTGTGTGTGTGTGTGTGTGTGTGGTGTTATCAGATCGTTGGCTGCATGCATCAGTGTGTGTCAGGATTACATAAAGCACTCAAAACTCTTCAGAGAGAGAAAAGTCAAACGGTAACACACACACTAAAACACACACTCTCTGGGGAGCGATGATGCACAAAGTGAGTTAAAAGAAAAAAGAACGACAGGAAGAGTTTCAAAAACTTCAAGAGATCTGAAGAACTGCTCGCTCTCTGTCTCAGCTCTCTCCATCATCGGTGCAGAGGTGTGAGTAAGAGGTGAGGGAAGAAAGGAACGAGTAAAAACAAAAGGACATGAAAGAAGCCAAAGAGGCAAAGAGCAGAGAAAGTTAGAGGAAATCAAGGATGAGAGAAAGAAAGAAAGAGAACAGACTAAAGACAAAAAATAGAAGGTAGAGGAAGAGAATCTGAAAAGAAAGGAAAATGAAAGAAACTAAAAGACAACAGAAAAAAGAAGAGAGCAAAAAGAAAAGAGGACAGAAAGATAAACACACAATGAAATAAAACAGGAAGAAACAGAAGGTAGGAAAAGACAGAAAAGACTGCGATTGAGAAGAAAAGGAAAGACAAAAGGACGATTATGAAAAGTAAAGAAAGAAAAGAAGGCAGGAGGCCAAAATAGATTAACAGAAAAAGACTGAATACAAAGTTCAAAGCACAAATAAAGTGAAAAGCAGAGAGATAAAAATCACAGTATGGAAGGAGAGAGGGAGGGCTGAGCGGATGGAAGGAGCAGAGAGGAGAGAAAACGAGCGAGCAGCAGATGTGAGGGAGCTGACAGGTGAAGACGGGCGATCGATGGCGGCTGACATCAGAGACAGGTGGAGCGTACCTGCAGTGAGTCACCGCTCTGTGAGCGATGAAGCAAACACCGGAGGAGGAGGAGGAGGAGGAGGAGGAGGTGGTGAGGGAAACCTGTTGTGCGTCATAGCTTTACATCCCTTTACTCTCCTGCTTCTCTCATCCCTCCGTTCCTCCGGGGAGACGATGCTTCAGCTGCAGCTCGCTGAACTTTTTCTTCCTCAAACTTTGATGAGCTGACACAGAAAACCCTTTCAAATTAAAAGCAAATAAAAAACCATTCAGGCAGGATTCACGTCTGAGTGAGTCTTATTTCATCAGTTACTTCAGTGTAAAAAGTACATCTGTAGAAACATCTGTCAACAAAAGTTTGGCAACTTTTCCCCCCAAAAAAGTTTTTCTCACTGACATGATCAGCGCCTCTGGCTCCTCCCACCAGATGCTGCACTAATTCATGTTATGGATACAGTAGATGCCTCATTGGTCGCAGGTGTTCAACATAATGGAACAACATGATTGGCTCTTATGTTTCCAGCTTTGGCTGTTGAGTCTGGAGTTTGGAGTTTGTGAATGTAGGATGATAATCACCCTCACTGCTCCCACAGAGAACTGCCTCTTACCTGGGTCCGGGTCGTGGGGGCAGCAGTCTAATCAGAGACACCCAGACCTCCCTCTGCCTGGTCACCTCCTCCAGCTCTGCCAGGGGGACACCAAGGTGTCTCTCTGGCGTCTTCTGTCTGCCCCGGGCCTCCTCCCAGTTGGACATGCCTGGGAGGCGTCCTGGTTCTGCTGAACCACCTCAGCTGGCTCCTTTAGATGTGGTGGAGCTCATCACCCTATCACTGAGACTGAGCCCAGCCCAGACACCCTGGACCAAAACCCGCAGCCTGAAGCAGTGTCCAGTCTTTTGTCTTGGTTGGTCTCTTTGTGTTTCATTGCGATCTTCAGGCTTCCTTTTTCTTGCCATCAGTCTCTTTTTTCTCTCTGTGGTCGTTTTGCGTCTCTTTGTGGTTATCTGTTTGTGTTTTATCTCCTTTCCACGCCACTTTATGCAGTAATTCTATGTTGTTCACTTTGTTTATACATTCCCCTTAAAGTCGTATCAGTAAAGCTTGATAAAACTGAGACAGGCAGCAGAGCTTCCACACGAAGAAAGCCAGAAGCTGACAGCTGCAGGTAAAATGTGCTTTAACAGAACAGAAGCTGGATGTCAGGATCAAACCTGTGACCTTTTCCCTGTGAGAGGTTTTTACAGCCGGAGAAAGAATCAGTTTCTGTGTTCTCACACAGTGTGAGTGCCCAGCTGTGAAACCACATCATTCTCCTCATGGTTTCCTAAATACAGTTTGTCTTTCCCTTCTCCACCCTCTCTGTTTCTCACATAATTTCCCCCCGCTCCTTGTCATGTTTGGACAGATCGCATACGGCGGTTTGGCCTAAATTGACGCTGCGGTCAGCTGCTTTCTCAACCTCAGCGTTGTTTCTGAGAACTGCTTCAGCTCTGAGAGGATGACTGCTCTCACGCACGCGACACTGATGATGATGATTATGTTGAGAGGCTCAGTACAAATATGAGTTAGTGCATACAAACCATCCTGCAGAGTCACGGTGGGCGTGGAGCTCAGTGACGTCTCGGGCCAAACCGCCAAGGTGGGCGTTCAGACTGCGACGAGACCGAGGCTGCACTGGGAAAACCAGGACCTTTGACCCTCCTGCTGCTGTCATACAAACAGCCGAGAGAGAGCCTGGCCTCTCTTTAAAGACGGAAAGAACAAGAAGGAACAGCAAGTCAGAGGTGTTTGGAGGGTCTGAAGATCAAATGATAGTTTCCAGGTCCACCCATTGTCAGAATATCTTTATCTTGATTTTGAAAAAACATTTAACTCCTGTGAGAAAGCCACTTAAAGTTTTCTCATGGATCTCTGACATTCAGGGCTGTTTGTAGTCTGGGACTCAGGAAAGATTGTACAAACTGACCTGCTGCACTTTCACATGTTCTGCACAGTTTAATTCAGGTGTCTGAGCACGTTCTCCGTTCTCTGCGTTCATGCCTGGGATAATGAGCCTCTCAGTGGTAACTGTGTAATTATTTCAGTTAATTTATAAGGTCCAGATTTGTGCTTATTCATGGTGACCAGTTGCTCTTTTCATTACATCTTCCAGCCATGAGTGTATTATGACTACATTATTTGGCAAAAAGCCAGTCACATTGCAGCGTGGCAACAGGCAGTCGGCCCCACGCCCCTTCCTTCTGCTTCCATTACCAAACACTTTGGGCATGTTTATTGTTGCTTTCACTGTTGCATTCTGACCCCAGAGACATTTAAACGCCTTTTTTCCCTTAAACTGCAGAACAACAATCAACAACAGCAGCAGCAGAGGATGGTTTCCATCACTGATTAATAAATTACTCACTACCTCTAAGATCACACTAATGGTGCTTTCTGCTGCCAGCAGCTGGCACTGTGACCAACCTGACGAAAATTCCAGTTCAGGGACTCTGATTAGCTGAGGTGAAGCCTAGCAGACAACTAGCAGCTACAGCCGCCTGTGTCACCATCCACCTGTCAGTCAAAGAGGCCACGCCCCTAGTAATGCAAACTTTAAGCCATAATACAATTAAAACTGGTGAGTTATTAAAAAATTCACCCTCGTACAGCTGTTATGAAGGAGGAAATTAGCTATAGAGACCAAAACTAATTTTGTATCAGGCTGTAAACATGTTTATTTCTGCTGTAAAGTTGGACATTTTAACATGGGAGTCTAAGGG
>VUQI01060744.1:23625-36105 GCA_015106735.1 Paratilapia polleni
CTCCAAAAGCCTAGCAGACAACTAGCAGCTACAGCCGCCTGTGTCACCATCCACCTGTCAGTCAAAGAGGCCACGCCCCTAATAATGCAAACTTTAAGCCTTAATACAATTTAAACAGGTGACTTATAAAAACATTCTCCCTCCGTATGGTTGTTATGAAGGGGGAAATTAGCTATAGAGACCAAAAGTTGGACATTTTAACATGGGAGTCTATGGGGACTGACTCACTGCTGGAGCCTCTGGTGGACATATTTCAGCCCCAGAGACTGAAGCTTACTGGATGCTTGTTTTTTAATTGAAAAACCCTAAAAAGAAAATCCTGAGAAATCCAGACTAACTCTTAAGGGGTAAAAAGCTCTAATGGTTAATGTAAAGGGACGTAAACACAACACAAGGTATAATACCAACAGATATCAGAAGAAATCAACCTGGAAAGTCTGGTGTACTCATTATGAATACCTCAGTGTGTCTGCTGTATCTCTGTCGGATCTTGCACCTCTTTTCCACAGATGAGGTGCAGAGCCAGTTTTGCTTTGGTGTCTTTTGAGAACCAGCCCACCAGGTTTGTGACATACCTGAATGTTACATAGCAGAAGTTGGGATAATTTCTGCGGCAAGACTGTACTGATGGCAAGAGTCTGTGGGCTGTGAATCATACATGAATTTCTTGAGGTGACCGCTCTCACCAGTGGTTCCAACTTTGGGCCCAGCGATGGTAATTGGTACAGATTACGATTATTTCTGTTTGCTTTTTAATTCTGTCCTGAAAATCAGAATGTTTACTTGCAGCAAAGGGTCACTGGGAGTCCCATCATCAATTCCTACAGTTTAAGCACTCCTACGTAAGACAGATGCATCTTATTGGCTGTATGGACTCTCTAAAAACACTGCAATATAATAATGCTACATTAAACCTGTCCTTGATGAAAACATGAGAGTTTAGTTAGGCCATCTACAGCTGCCCACCAGCATTGTGTGTCCTAAGCTACTTTCACCACTCGTTTCCATCCCAGTCCCGTCACTACAAGGTCCCAGCGTCTGGTGTTTTGCTCTTTCTTTTTCCTCGTGGGTTCCTGGTCAGGGACTGTTTTGTCATGTTGGTTGCCAGCTTTCTCAGGGTGTTTCTGAACCCTCACCACCTCCTTCTCCAGGTCTCTACTTCCACGGGCCATTGCTCTGTCTGCTGCCACAAACTGATGTTGCTAATTTTTTCCATCAGATTAGGAGGATTCAGTGCAGGCACTGGTTCATGAAAGTCTGGACTTTCCCCATGGCAGCTTTTGTAGTTCTTCCATGTTTCTGCTCCACACAGCAGCACTGACTTGCCTGGAGCTCCAGAGGAGTCTGGAAAAGCTGTGAGAACCAGACCTTTATTTGAACAGGCTTTCATTTCTAAATGCCCCATTATCTAATCAGCTTCTCTTTGAGCCTTAGTGTGGATACAAACTCAAGAAAAACTTTTTATTCTGGCTGCTAATATCAGTGAAAGCTAATACTTCCTGCTCAGATGTTTTTCATGTAATGGCTTTCAGTGGCACTCAGTCTTTTTAATGTTGGAATGGAATTAATGCTTTAGAAGTAGTCATTATGTTCTTATTTCCCATGTGACTGGCCTTTAATCACTTGGAGATTTTTTGAAACTCTGACCATATTTTCTTTGAGAGTTTTGTGGCTTCACTTTGGAAACTTCTCTGTAAAGATCTGAACTGAAGGAGCTCCAACACAGCAGCAGAAAGAGCCTCAGCCTTCAGAGACGATAAGTAGGGTGTCATCAGTGAAAACATTCATCCGGGCCGACATCTGTTTACATGTTGGTGTGTTTTCATCGTTATTAAAGTCTGAGAAACACAGCAAACAGCTTTTATCCTCAGGCTCTTGGACTTACTGACACCACTCTGACTTGAATAAGTAATGTTGGTGTAATTTCACCTCAGACACGGCTGACTTTTTAATGGGCACTGTTTTTACTTTCAATATACACGACAAGGATTTCATTCTTATTTATTTATACTAAGTTCATACTCTCATTCATATTTCACAGCGCAGTGTTTTTGACTTGTAATGGGCTGTTTACACAGAGACTGAACTGTTTCACTGTTTACTGTATGAATGAAAATGAAGGTAAACTGAGCTGAAAGCAGGACACTGAGTCAAACTGTGTGATGATAAATGACCTGCAGGAGCAGAGGGAAGAATCAGATTGTGTGAACTCCTGAGTGGGTGATCTGATTCACTGGAACCGAAGGTGTTTCCCCTCTTTTCACACCATTGTTGACATTAGTCGCCAGCTTTCCATAGGCTCTTACAGTAAGCTGCAGCGTTTCCTTAAAAAGGCAAAGTGCTCCAGTGGATGTTGCTTCATATACTGGAAATCTACCACTGGCAGATTTCTATGTATAAAACAGCCTCTTTCATTTGTATTAATCAGAAATGATGCTGTAGATTCTCCCAGATTATTCATGGAGTAAAATTCAGAAAGTTTCTCCAGCCAGTGAGAATGTGTGTGTGCTCCTCCTTTGAATTGTTTAATCTATTTGTTTCTGAGACAGATCAGTACACTCACCGCCAGGTCCTCTGGGTTTATCCTGAGGGGCTGCCAACCAATCGAGGACTGAAGTCCCTCCAGTGTGTCCTGGGTCTGACGTCCTGTCTCCACTCAGTCGGATGGGCTGAGAAAACCTGTAAAGGAAGGTGTCCTGATTAGGTAAATAGACCATTAAAATGATAACTAGTACCCAAAAGCCATGTGTACAAAGGTATGGAGTATCCAAGGTTAAAAAAGTCTGTATTACAAACAGCATCACTACAGCCTCTGAAGTATTACTGCTGACATGCCATCCATCAGTGTTAATATATTTAACTTATATCCTGTATGAATGAGATTTTTTATACTTGTATGATTTCTTATTCCCCAAGAAGCCAGGATGCTGTAAAATATAAATAAAGACAGAATAGTTCAGCAATTTTAAAATAGCATTCCTCAGAATCTGTGATTCCGAGAATCCGGAGAAATCTGTGCACATGGGGTCGAGGCTGCAGAGCTTGGATGTTGGTGGAGTTCAGGTCCTCAGGCAGCACCGCATTAAGAACAGACCTGACTCTGTGGTGGAGATCAGTGAACACAGCTCATCACTACATCCACGAAGTTCAAACTCTACCATGTAAACACTGCACAGGGGTAACTTGAACTTCTGCGAAGACCCCGTTAATGCTGAACCATATCTGCAGGTTTAGGAGCAACACATGCTGCCAGCCAGACGACGTCTGTTTCAGGGAAGTTTATTTCAGCAAACCACACTGTGCTCGTATTCCAGCAGCATGGCTCTGTAGACCACACTGAAAACATCTGGAGCTACATCAAGCAAGAATGGGAAATATCTGGCTTTAAACTGCAGCAACTGGCCTCCTCAGTGCGTTGTTAAAAGAAGACCAGATGGGAAAGATGCTCCTGTCCCAACTTTACTGGAAGAGTTTGCTTTGAGAGTGAGAGGCTATTAAAAAAAAAACAAATCAAATGCTTCTACTTAAGCATTTAATATTTTGTCTTTGCATTAACCGGTGTAGTGGTAACACATTCTCCTCACATGTGAAAGGTGCCCAGTTTGAGACCAGGAGGAGACACAAACCCAGCCTCAGGGGGTCACAAGCTAGTGTTCTCCTCGTGGGTAAATGGGAGGGTTGCATCAGGAGGGGCATCAGGTGTAAAATCAGTGCCAAATCCAACATGTGGATCCATCTGCTGTGGTGAGCCACTTGTGAGAAAAGCAAACTGTCCGCTCAAATGTGAAATGATCAAAAGCTCCAGGTGCACAAACGTCCGGCAGTACTTTCTAAGGTGTTGGTTTGGTGCCAAATATTTGGAGTCTGACACAGTGACAGTGCCAAGAACCACCGGGGATTTCAGGGCGAGAGACACTGACAAACAAACAGAGAGAGAGAGAGATTGTAGCTGAGTCAGTGTTTCTCGAGTGAGAGTGTTGGGGGTCCTGATTCACGGCTTGTTCTACATGCAGTGGCACGTCTTTGATGTGTGTGTGTGTGTGTGTGAGGAAGCTGCCCTGAATCACCTCAGATCCTTTGAGTTGTCAGAGGTCTGAGTCTGGAAAATGTCCAGACACTTAAAAACACACATGAAGCCTTCAAGATGAAGAGGGGGGAAAAGAAAATGTGAGACCTCCTGAGCTGCTGTGTGTGTGTGTGTGCTGGTGTATCTATCGTTGTGAGGAGTTTAAGACCTGGTGGAAACTGGTTGGTTCACTTTGGGACAGACCTTTAAAGGCTGCTTGAGGGTTCAGACTTGGTTTTAGGATTCAGGTTAGAGTCAGGTTCAGGTCAGGATTAGGATCAGGCTGAGCTCACTTTTACTGAAGTCATGTTGGGAAATCAAACTGTAGAAGTGCAGACAGAAATCATTCAGTTTGGATGAACGACAAACCACCTTCTTTCATGCAGTACCCACATGATCCATTCACTTTCATGTTGGTCCAGTGCTCATTCATCCCTGCTGAGTGGGTAGAGAGCCACATGAATGTCACAAAATAAACGAATCCTCGGACTCTTCAGACTTTCCAAACTGATCAAATTCTGTTGATATAAAGGGACATTTGGCAGGTTTGAAACTTGTTTTGTGCATCAGATGATGAATATGGACGTTGCAGTACCACTGTTTGGCCAGTTTGCACAGCCTTGGTTTGCGCCTTCCATTTTTACACCTCTCTGACCTTACCCAGTGAGGTAACATCGCCAGCCTCCTCTTCTCACGTTGGTGAGTTAGCTTTTAAGAGAAACTAACCACATCACTGAAACTGCTGCTGCAGTTTTCCTACATGAGGCTGGAAGGATCCCGCCTACACAAACACACACAACAGACACACCCGTACATCTGCACAACACACACACACACACACACACACACACCACATCCATTTAATAAGAAATGTGGTGGAGAAATCCCCTGTGTGTGTGTGTGTGAGCTGGAATGCAGCCTGTAAATAAACTCTAATCCACATATGTCCTCATATTTCCAAAACCCACACATTCATAATGCTGACATTTCCACCCGCCTCTGCTGTACTGTTAATAGGCTAATGTTAGCGTGTTAACATTTTAAACTGGGATGGTGAACGCTTTGGCTGCTAAACATCAACATGTTAGCATTGTCATTTTAAGTCAACCAAACCCCTGAAATACTTTGTACAACATGTGGTTCCACCTGTAAACCTTTCAAACCCTCTAAAAGCCAATGAAAACATTACAGACCCTTTGAAACCTTCTTGGAACCCAATGGATCATCTTAAAGTGCTAACTGAGCTTCAGTTAACCTTCACAAACCCCCTCCTTGTCAAGTGAATAGAAACTTTTAATCTGCTGAATCAAGCAAAAAGTACTTTTTGGAAACATTGCAGGCAATTTTGGGTTTGTGCAACTTAGAATGATTACTTCCTTTTTCCCCTGATTGCCAAGACTTTTGCTAACAATAAAAAAAAGAAAAAGTACATATTACGATAGCATAGGGTTAGGGTTATGGCCATCACCGATGATGACTTCACAGAGTTAAAAGGCACAAATCCCATAAAATCTCATGTGGAAGAACTTTTGTTATTCCTTGAAAGTTCCTAGAACCCCACAAGACGTTAGAAAGTTTTCAGAGCATTAATGTCACTGTGAAATACTGTAACAAATACAGAACATGAGAACCTTGTTCAAACCTCATCAGAAACTATCAGTTTTAAAACTCTCTATAGAACACCCCTTAAAATCCCATCAAAACACTAAAACAGTTTACAACCTATTGAGAACCCATTCAATTGCTTAAAATCCTTTTTTTTGTTCCCCTCAGAAATCTCCTGAGGTCCATCCAATAGACTCTTTTAAAAACCCTTTAGATCCCCTTAAAATCCTTTGTAGGACCATTTGGTTCACCCTTAAACCTCCTTCACCTAATCACCTAAAAACTTTGTGGAAATCCACTGGTTTGTCTTAAAGTTCTTGGGCTCACCTTTACAGAAACTTTTGTCTACTCTTAAAAATGTCTAGAGCCCCCAAAAATGTTAGAAACCCTTTAAAACTTTAATACAACTCTTTGGATACCAGTCGTTAAAAGTCACCACAGCCCCATTAGAAACTCAGAAACCTTTTAGAACCTTGCTGCAAACTGTATAAAATATATTAATGCCTCTATAAAATCTTCCTAAACTTCACCTTTAAATGTTCCCTAGGTCCTTGTTAAGTCATTAGAAACTCTTAAAAAAAAAAAAAGATTTAAAATTCAGTCTCTTGGTTGGAGGTTGGGTGTAGCTCCAACTCTTATGATGGCTAATATAACTGAAGGTAAGTGGGTGTGCTTGTATTGCCTGTGACGTGGGGCCTTTTGACACACTCACACTGTGGGGACTCGACTTCCTTTTGGGGACAAAAGAAAGTCTTTAATGTGAATACTTGGTTTGAGGTTAGGATAGCTACGGTCAAGGTCAGAGTTTAGTCTTCAGGAAATGAATGCAAGTCCATGTAATTTACTTTGAAGCAGTGGGAAACACACCTGGGCAGTAAATGAATCTGCACCTACACAGTGTGTTTGATAAAGCTGCAAAGAGAGAGGAGGAGGAAGATATCATTTACAAGGAAGAAAAGGAAGGAAGAAAAAGAAAAGGAAATGTAGAAAGGCAGAAGAAGGGGATGAAAGGAAGGAGTGGAATAGTGATGTAAAGCAAAGAACTACGGACATGGAGAAAGAAAGAAAGAAAGAAAAAGAAATGGAGTAAGAGGTTCTAAAACAGCAAAAAACATCTGAAACAAAGATGTAAAAGAGGAAACAAAGAGGAAGAGTGATAAAGACATGAGGGAAGAAGTGTGAAGGTGCTTTAAGGTCATGGTGGTGAGATTACAGCTGATGTCCACTAGATGGAGCAGTTCAATCTGCATTCACCAGTGTGACAGACCACCAGCCTCTGCTCACCTGTTCATCACGTTTTTATAGCTGAATGCCCGAAACACACACGAAAACCTTCTTGGAACTCGTCAGAGTTAGAATAACAGCCGAGGACCAAAACAAACGCACATCAGAGGGCAGTTTGTCCATAACGAGGCATGTCTGATGTCCCTCCCTGAACACTTCAACCTTTCAGGCTCCCACAGTCAGATTTCCCCTTAAGGTTAGCACAGAATAAAAACAGGTGAGCTATCTTATGACTTCACTCAGGTTTTCATCTGTAAGAGTTGTGAAAATGTCGTCTGTCAGTATGATAAATTTGTGACTTCATCATCCCGTCAGAGGTCATTTTTATCATCTCTGCTGCATCATTCTTTAGACACATTTCCCTAAAATTCAGATGTGTTTGCTAACTCCAGAAACTTTGAGATCTCTACTAGAGCTTTAAATAAAGTTGTGCGATTTTGAACAACATGAGGTAATACTGATGGATTGGCAAATTAAACCGAGCACTCCTTCTCATACTTTTCCAGCTGTTCTGGATGCATTTTAGGTGCTGCTTTTCATGCCTGGAGGCGACTTTAAAAGTGTATCAGTCTGCTGCCAGCAGCCCGATAGGTTCATGACTCACAGGTGGTTAGTTATTTAAAGAAACCACCACTGCAGACACGTTGATGCATGTCATACATGCTACAGAGCCTTTATTAGGCCACTCAGCGAGCGGTGAGCTCACACAGGCGTGAGCTGGAGTGTTTTTACAAAAAAACATGTAGACAACTGACGATTCGCACACATACTTTTTCCCGCAGTTATGATGTCAGAGCAGCACAGGGAGAATCCCAGACGTCTGATTAGAGCAGGATGCTTCGGTGTGTAACTCTGTGTCATCTTCTTCCTCTACAGTCACATCTGACTCTGTTCCCCAGGTTTTCTACATTATTGGACCACACGTTTGGAGGGAAAGGGGGGCAGCAATGTGATACAATGAGTGAGAAACAAGAGCTACACCAGAACTTGTGGTATTATATTAGGTTGTATTTGAAAACTCTTTAAAACTACATGGATCCTTTTGCTCACCATTTAAGCCTCAAATAAACCTCAAAACAATCTTTTAAAACCGTGTTAAATCCATCTTAGACTCTTTTAAATTCAGCTGTGTAAAAAACTTGGCTGCCCCTTTAAGAAGGGTTTGTCTGAAACCTTTTAAAAGTTTTTAAATACTTTAAAACTGATTTGATTTCAGAACACTGAAAACTTTTAAAGAACTCCTTCATGATCATTAGTGTATGTAGTTATAAATGTATTAGCATCCACACTAAAGACTCTCCAGACCCTGTTTAAATTAACCGTCTGTGGTGTAAGTCATCATCTGTGACCGCCCCAACCCTAACGCTAACTGTAACCTGAGGCAATCGTAATATGTCATTTTTTTTTTTATTAAATTGTTCTCCATAGCCCTGGCAAAAAGGAAAATAATCATTCTGACACACATCATAAACCATTCACATTTTCTCTCCAAAAATATATAGCGTTAGGGTAGGGTTAGGGTTAGGGTTAGCACCTATGATGGCCTAGACCTCAGAGGGTTAACTTGATCCCCCTTTTTCTCCTTCTAGAACACCTCTTAAGAGAGTAGTGAGGAGAAACATTCCTGCCTCAGATTTCACTGGACGATTTTAAGGATGGTGACAAACGCCGTCTGTGGTGATCATCATCATGTTTGTAGTGTTTCTGGCAGGAAACAGTGAGATGATGGAAAATGAAACAGGTAATGAGTCGGTGTATGTTTGGATGATGATGGCATGAGTGATGATGATGATGATGATGATGATGATGATGATGATGATGATGATGATGATGATGAAGCAAAACAAAACAAACAGTTTGTCAAGACAAACCAACAGATATGTGTATCTGTGATAAAATACTTTAAACCCAGCAAGCTTTCCTGAAGATTTCGTCTTCCAGTGACTGGAATTGGTTAGTGTAAACTGGTAGGATGGGTCCAGAGTGAAGAGAGAAATGGGATGTTTACGAAAGGAAAGGAAAGGAAAGGAAAGGAAAGGAAAGGATGAAACAAACATGGGATAATACACGAGAAGGCTGTGGTTACAGCACAAAGCTCTGGGGATAGTTTAGGTCTGACATTCATCTTAAAGTCACATGACTTTGTGTCTTACATGTTTTAATTGGTTATTTTATTGGTATTTTAATTCATGGTTTTCTTTTATTGGCACTTGACCACCAGCATCAACCAGCCTTTCAAAATAACCCTTTAGAACCTGAACCTGCTCAGACCTTTAAAACCCCTTTAAATTCTCTTCTCCACCCTCACCCTTTTAATTCCTCCCAACAATGAATAAGCTAAGTCATTAGAAACTTTCTTATAAATTCAATAGATCTCTTAAATCCAATGTGGAACCCCCTATATGCCATCTCTATCCCTCTATGGACTTTCTGAATAACTGAAAACCTGAAGACCAGTATATCCCCTTCTCAAACTGCAACAAAAGGTACTCTTGTGGCCCTCTTAGACCACATTAATTCCTGCTTCAAAGCATCTAGGATCCCCCAGAATACCAGAACCCTGTTAAGTTTGTGTTAGATCTCTCAGAAGCCAACTTAAAACCATGCCCCTTTTAAAACCCCTTCTATTAATCCATTAGATGGCTTAAATGATATGTGAGTCCATGTTTGCACCCATTTCAGAGCTCCTCTAACCCTGTTAGAAATTAGAACCTCTTTCAAAACCCTGACAAAACGAGTCTGTAGGACCTTCTAATAATCTTTTAATTCCTGTTGAAATCACATGCAGAACCTCTAGGATCCTCCTCTCCAAACATTAGAAACCCTTTAGGTTCTTGTTAGAACTCTTAGAAAATAGGAGATCCCCTCAAAAAATCTCAGAACTTAGCTGCCCCCCACTCCCCACCCCTTTAAACACCTTAGAAACCCCCTCAAAGAGTTAGAAACTCTTATGAACTTGCACAAACGTACCCTTAGTATGTGTTAAAATCAAATGTACTAACCCCAAGAATCCCCCGAGGCATTAGAAACCCTTTAGATACTTGTTAGGACTCGCTCAGAAACCATTAAACACCCCAGGAACCCCTCAAAACATTAGAACTAATTTGGGTATTTCATCATTTCTTTTTCACAGTCGTACTTGTCTGTCTGATGGTGTCCCTTCCTGTCCATCGTTTGTCCTCAGTGGGTTAAGATCATCTCCATGACAACAGGAGAATCAAAACTTGGTTTTGCTCGTATCCTTAAAACTTTCCAACGCTCTCTTCTAATCCCACTTTTACCTTTTGAGTATTCACTCCAATCCCAACACGGCCTTTGTTGCCACCATGCAACTGACGTTTGTCAGTGCAGTTGTGACTTTATGTTTGTCCATTTTTCAGAGACGTCCCAATAAAGCTGTGTTGAATTCATCTCTCTTTTTTATTGTTGATGCTCTTCTGTCAAGCCTTGATGTTTAAGCCTGCAAACCTCTAGCACTATTAGTAGAGCCACGACTGTCATAAGGATGGTAGCGGCTCTGTTGATGGTGGAGAGGCATGCAAAGCCCATCGGCCTTTAGTTACTGTGACCATATATTTGCCTTTAGGGTAAAGGAATCCCTGCCGATTTGCCCGCCACAAGGCGAGACGGCACAGTCATGGACCGTGATGCCATGTTGACTGTAGCTGAAGAGCAACCAGACTAAACTCATCCAGAGTGTCAGACAGACAGACTGACTGATAGACAGTCAAACAGATAACAGATGGACAGGAGAGTCATAGAAGAAATCCAGTTAATCCAAGAATTTTCCCCTCAACACGTAACTCATTCACAGCCAGCCGTGGGAGGAGGGGAGGGAGGGATAAAGGAATACCAGCTTTGCTCCATTAAAAGCCAAACAGAGGGAGGGAGGGGAGAAATAAAGACAGAGAGAGAGAGAGAGGGAGAGGGAGAGGGAGGGAGAAGGTAAAAGTTAGGAGTGCTATGAGTCACAGAGCAAGATGGGAGGAGACTGGAGTGAAGGACAGACAGAGGGATGAGGGAGGAGGGAAGGAGGGAGATATAATTATGGTAGGAGGCTGCCAGGGCGAGAGAGAGGAGAGAGAAGCAGAGGGAGGGAAAGAAAGACGAGAGCGAGGAGAGAGAGAGTCCAGCCCACTCCGCTAAAACCATTCAACTGGTGAGCGAGGGAACGCATTCAACACAGAGAGAGAGAGAAAGAGGAAAAGAGGTAAAAGAGAGAGAGAGAGGAACTCCCTTCGTCTGGGATAACTTAGTCAAACTGCCACTCTGACACACACACACTCTCTGAACACACACTCTGCAGCGACTTCACCCCGGGAACAAGGATCCTCCTGCACCACACTTTTTCCTTCTCTGATTTTTCATCCTCCATTCATCACATCTGAGAGGTTTTTTTTTATTAACATTTTCTTTTTCTTGTTTTGTTATTTTTTTCTTTTTCTTTCTTTCTTTCTTTCTTGTGACGCCTCCACATTTTTCAGCCATCTGTCCCTGACAAAAAAGATAAGGATTACTCATTTTCTCTCTCGGCGTTGTGTGTTTTTTTTTTCTCTTTTTTGTGTCCTCCTCTCTCTCGTTTCTTTACAGCTTTTTTTCCCTCCGTTTCGCAGGTGGACTGTGAGCTGAGCTGAACTTTGCAGCTTCCAAACTTCTGAGGAGAGAACGTGAGAGAGAGAGAAAAGAAAGACAAAGACAGTAGAGAGAGAGAGAAGGCAGAGGAAGGAGGGAAGGTGAATTTTAAACAGAAGAATCTTTGCTTTCTTCATCCAGGACTGAATTTTTGTTCACTTTTCTCCAAAACTCGACTCCGGCTCCATTTGAGCATCCAACAGCATCACCAAATCCAGCCCAGCAACCAATCAGGTGTCTCCTGCCATCATGTCAGTGTTACCCCTGCTCAGCTGGACCCTCCTGCTCCTGGTCCAGGTGCAGAGCTGTGGTTCATCCTCGGACTCGGCGTCCAGGCTCCAGCCGCTTTCTCTGACCGTCCATCCTCACCACCAGCCGCCGCCGGACATCTCCTCCAGCTCCCACTGCCCCTCCTGCGCCCTGGCCAGGATGCGGAGGAACGAAGGGGTCACGGCGGGGGAAGACATGACGGGGCACGAGCAAGACGAAGAAGAGGCGGCTCAGCAGGATGTGGTGGAGGCGGTGAAGAGGCACATCCTCAACATGCTGCACCTCCAGGCCCGGCCCAACATCACCCGGCCCGTGCCGCGCGCCGCGCTCCTCAACGCCCTGCGCAAGCTCCACGTGGGGCGAGTGGCGGAGGACGGCAGCGTGCAGATCGAGGGGGAGGAGGAGGTGAGAGGGAGGGGAAGCTGGGGAAGAGGAGCAGGAGGGGGAGGGGCAGCAGCATCAGCGGCGGGAGCTCGGTCGGGAGACGGCGGCGATGCACAGGAGACGACAGAGATCATCACCTTCGCCGAGCCCGGTGAGTGTAAACCTGACACAAAAGCCGAGTGTGCGTTTGTGTGTGTGTGTGTGTGTGTGTGTGTGTGTGTGTGTGTGTGTAAGAGAAA
>VUQI01060744.1:36383-52767 GCA_015106735.1 Paratilapia polleni
CACACTGCAACACAAACTCCAACACACACTCTAACACACACTGCAACACAAACTGCAACACACACTGCAACACAAACTGCAACACACACTGCAACACACACACACACACACTGTAACCTCTGTAATCACCTCCTGCTGTTTTCAGAGAATACCTCATTATGTACTTGAATTCAGAGCTTCGTGTGTCGCTGCCTGGGTGTGTGTGTGTGTGTGTTTCTCTTAAAGCGGTAAGAGTGCTGGAATGCCTTCCTGACAGGCGGTAGCGACAAAGAGCGAGAGCGAGTCAGAGAGAGAGCGAGAGGCGGGCAGACAGAGAGAGGTCAGGTGTTAACTGCGTTCTTCCTCCCTGGCGTCGCCTTTAACCTGCAGACCTGCTGCAGGTCCCACTTTGCCCGTTTTCTACATGCTTTCAACGCCTTTAAATCCGGGTCACTGACGGGTCACAGCACTCGCCGTTGTGAGGTTTCCTGTAGGCAAAAATGGTTGAAAAAGCATGGCTGGTGTCCTGGGAAAACCTCGTATCTCCATTTTGTTGAAAAGTGTGCATTTTAGTCCCCCAACATCCCGTCAGCTTTCAGATCAATTTAGGTTGGTGCAAACTCTTAAATCAGTAAGAGTTCTAATGGGATGAGCTCCAAATGTTGTGCATGCAAGATTTAATTCAGTCAGGTTTATTTAAAGCAGAAAATCTCTCTTCAGTGCTAAGTGTGAGCAGCAGTACATCTATATGCTCTGAGTCATGTGAAGTCACCACCATGAGCTTGTTAATCTGGTATCGCAGCACTGAAATAATGCAGTCAGCTAGAGCACCAGTAATTTCTGGTCCCAGCAGCTCACCTGTCAGTTGAGCAGTGTGGGCGGGACTGTGACGTCTTCTTCTTCCTCCTCTGGATTTTCTGTTTGAGTTTCTGTAGGCGAGAGTCTGGAACAGCAGATGGAAAAGATTTTTATGAAGTGGATCTGTGCAAACAGGCGGAGAAGAGCAGCTTTTATTGAAAGGAAAACACAGAATTTTATGTCGTTTGTAGAGTTAGAAACAGCCAATCACGTTTTCCTACAGTTACAGCGGATCTGGCCTCTGGAACATTTCGGAGAGTTTTTCGTTGTCAGACAGCACGTCGCCGGTGTTTAAATAAAAATCTAAATGTGCCACAGCTATACAGAGATCCACGGGGTGGGCCGACTGACGTTTTGAGGAATCACTGCCAGAAGCCAAAACCTCTCAGAAACCAATAAGAAATTCATTAGAACCCATGTAGAGCTCATTCATTCATTCGCAGTTAAACCTCAACAGGGACCATTATGAATTACAACCACATTTCAGAACCACTTTCCTCCAAGTCCATTTAAGTCTGGACTGATTCTCCTCAGACTCCGACAGATTTATGGCCCAGTGTTTAGCCTCTCAGGCTGAATTATGCTCCTCTAACTGCTGGACCATGGTGGCTGGCAGCAAGCATCGTAGGCACCGCTCAAGGCAAACAAACAGCCTTGCTGAAAACCAACAGCACCAAAGGCCCCTGTTGGAGATTACAGGCAGAAGACACAGATTTAAGAAAAAGCTCGCTTTTTAGTTTGGTCACAAATTAAATCACCCAGACCACAAAAAGGACCCACCAAACCAGCCAGAAGTCCAGCAGTCCATTTAAAAAATCCTAAAGTTTGAGGTGAGTTAATACTTCATGCTCTGAATCATTAAATAATACCTGGAAGAGTTTACCAGTCTACTGTAAACACCAACAATTTTAAGCCGTATTAGTGATTTATCAGCCAGCAGGGGGCATAAAAACTCTACGTGCGCTCACTTTAGGAAGCACTTTTCTGTTTGTGTCCATCGAATGAATCAAAGTCCAATATTCACTCTCTTTTGAATGTGTAAGTGGTCTCCACTGGTTCCCTCTGATTGCTCCACATTGCTGACCTCTGACTGTGTCTGGCTGCTGTTTGCTGCTGGGCAGGTAGTACACCGAGGCTGTTTACAGCTTTACTTTCTGAAAACAGCTGCCGGCTGCTGCTGTGAACACGTGTGAGGATTTAGTGAGGTTGCTTTCTACAAACATAATGATTTTCTGAACGGACAGTGCATCACTTATTGCTAATTTACACAGTGATTGGTCAGTTCTTTGAACCTTTCTCCCAGACTTCTTTAATATATACACAACTTTATATTTTATATGGACAACTGAGTGCAACAGAGTGAACGTCTGCAAGCAGAAAGTGCCTACAAATGTTCCCTGTTCTTCAGATTTGTATATTTTTTTAAAATCTTTCTTTATATTAGGACTGCAAACATACAGATTTGGTAAAAATAGATCAGAGGGCTGCAGCACGGCAGATGGAAGGAGGTCACATGACATGACATAGCAAACAAACTTTTCATTGACCTTCATGCCAACTTAGTGTGTACTATTTAGTCTACTATGTGAGTTTTTTTGTTGGCTAAAACCTTTTAAAAGTGAAGCCGAAATCATGTGACACGATTATTACTGGATGTGACGGCAGGGAGATGCCTTTTGTTCGAAAACTGTTACAGAAATAACCGACGTGCGTCCTGATATAACAAGAAAACCCTGTGGCTGAAGTGTGAGGTTCTGGCACATAAATCACTTTTTTGGTTGGTCAGTTTGGATCAAAGCACAGCAACACTGACTGATGCCAGGAGACGGGAGAAAAACAGCAGCCTCTGGTAATGAACTCTGCCTTTATCCACCCACCCATCCACCCCGACCTCCTCCCTCTCTGGATTTTGTGATAAAACTCTTTCTTCCTTCAGTAGTTATTCATTATGGACTGTTCTATGAAGCAAACATTTGCCATTTGTTGAAGTGACTGATGCTGATGTCTCACCATATTGGCCCTAATACAGAAGGAAACTTATAGTAGAGTAACAGACCCCGTTTTCCAACCTCCACAGCTATAATCTTTTAACTGTCACCAAGTAGTTTGGGTGAGACCTGAATCTGGAGTCTCCTGTTTGAAAGTCGTTTCTCCTTCCACCCCCACCTTCTTTCTAACACAATCTTTTAAAGTAAAAACGCTCCTAGATTTCATTTTGGAAATGCTGGCGTGTGTCATTTCAGATGGTTCAAACAAACAACCGATATCATGGTTTACTTGGACTTGTCTAATACCAGTACTCTCTCCATTTTAGTCCTTGAATACATGACCCCTAATTGTTCCTTCTTATATTCTCTAGTCTATATACAGGCCTGTGTGGTACCTTATTTTAAGCCTTACGGCTGCTCTATAGCCAAAAAAAGGACCTCTCCACTTTCCACCGATCTGATAAAACCTTGCTGTTTTTCTAAGATGTTACTTGACCCGCCGTGAGAATACTTTTCACCCTGCCAGTCCTGTGCTTTGTTAGGAATAACTGAGGCATTTAGGGACCTCGGTAATTATTTTGGGCGACGGAGATGGCAAGTAGAGAAGCAGGGAGACGACTGGATTCTTGGCGAACACCAAGTGTCAACCTCCGTTTAGCAGCTCCAACACAATATCCATCTGTCCGCCCTTTTCTTTCCGTAAGCCTGTTCTGTTTAAATTCCTCTCCTCCATCCCTGTTTATCTTCCCCCCTCTCCTCCCCGTCTCTCCTCACACACAGAGGACAATTAGGCTAATTGAACTTAATTGAACACATCATTAGCGACATTCCTCAATCCACTTTCATCTCCCTCTCTCGCTCTCTGCTGCTCCCTCTAACCTCAATCTACCCTTCGCTCCTTTGGCAGACAGAATAAACCGGTCATTGTTGGTCTATTCTGGTGGCCGCCTCTGTCTGGGGATTCAAACTAGCATCCGTGAGATGAGCTCAGGTTCAGGTTCACTGACCTCCAACAACTGAGAGGAAACAGTGAATAAAAGCAGCTGATAGGAGGACAAAAACATCTGTAAGATATGAAAATAAACTACAATTAACATGTTTCCTTTCTCTGTTTTCCTTTCTCTTACTCCCATTTTTCTCTTCCCGCTGCTCCTCTTTTGATCTCTTTCCTTCTTCTCTCATCTTTGCTTGGCAATAACTTATTTTTTCCATCTTCTTCTCCTCTGTTTATTCTTTGTTCCTGTTGTTTTCACTCCATCTTTTCATCTTCTCCATCTCTGCTCCTTTTGTTCTTTCCTCCTCACTCTCTCTCCTTCCCTGTCCATCACGTTTTTAGCGTGACGTGGCTTTAGCGTGTAAACGGCGTGTTTACGGCCGTGCCGGTGCAGTCGTGAGGCTGCTGCTGGTTTGTCGTCGTCCCACCACATCGTTTGGCTCCTCTTTGATGTGTGACCGGCCGCCAGAGATGCTCTGCGTCTGCGGAGATGAATCACTTGATAGTAAACAACTACAGATTGTGTCCAGACCCGCCGAGCAGAAACACACAAACCGCCTGAAAAGAACCAGAAGATGCTGCAGATCCAGAGGGGGAATTCATAAGTATAGATATGGACAGATGGACAGGGATATTATTCATCAAAAACCATTAACTTCCTACCATCCACCGGGTCAACCGGTGACCTTTCTGTGGTTAGGGTTAGTGTTTTTGGAACACTTTTTAGTATCTGGTGAAAAGAAAAACCAGCCCTGATCCTAAGTCTAGATGGGTCACCGGTGACCTTGGATGTTAAGAGGTTAACCATTTCTGAATACTCACACAAAGTGGAGTTTTTTTTCCCAGCACTTACACTGCCCCCACAACCATATCCTCCTGCTTACCATAGGCATGGGCCAAGACTTTAAGGTACCAAAAACTGTCTGCTTTCTGCTTGTACTTCAAGTTCTATTGACCCCATTGGTCACAGTTGAGCTGGCTTTGTTTGCATGCGGGTGTATTTGCTGAAATGCAGTCTGGAAACCGTTTTAAAAACAATGATACCTGGACGGAAAAGGAAGCACTGATCCAGCACTGGTCCAGATATCTGCCTCCATTATGAGAAGCACTGAAAAAGTGGGCCCTCGATTTTAAGTCAGCAGATCAGCCAGTTGGTTTCCAGACTGATTAGATGGTAATACTAAAACTTTCACTCCAGAAACCCCTTCATGAAAGGTGCCGTAGTACAAGGTGGTTACCATGAAGAGGTACTTTGGGGAAAAAAGGCTTTTTGTTAAGTGTCTGTGTTTATCCACTTTTCTAAAAGTTAAACTACATTCCATAAAAATACAGTAAATGTACCGTTTAAAATGAAGGAATTTTCCATATAAATTTTTTACAGTTGTTTTTCTGCATTTTTTTAACCAGGGATTCAAGTTTATCATTTATCATTTACGGAAACTTTTCCAGTTTTTAAGGGTTTTTTTTTTTTTTTTTACAGCGTAGACTTCATTAGTTTGTCTGTATTCAGGGTTTCTAATCCCAAATGTAGCAATGCAAATGCAGTGCTGCTATCATTGGAAGAAAGTGAATGGTGTCTTCAGTAAGTTAAAAATGAGAGTGGGACCTCTCTTTGTTTGTCCTGTCTCTGCTGTGCCGCTGCACTGGGACGAATCGGGGAGGACGGGGAGGCAGCGAGCGGTGGCCTCGCTGAAGAGAGGGAGGACTGGGGGAGGAATCAGTGGGAAAGAGGAGACAGAGTTAGAGAGAGGAGTAATCTATCTGAGCCTCAGTCGCTGTCCCTGAATGAACTACTCAGAGAAACAGTCGGGTTTATATTTAACACAAGCTGAGGTTTCAGAGAGAAACTGGCTGCACTGGGAGGCTCCCAGTGTGAAAGTGATACAGCAGAGAACAGAATAATTGTCAGTGTGTTGTGACGTTAACGGGAAGTTGTTACCTTAACAGTTCTGATAAGACTTTTCCTGCAGAGATAAAGAGACAGCTGCTTCTTCTTGGCATCAGTTTAACTGGTTTAACTTTTATTGCTGGAGTCCAACACAAGTTTCTCCTTAAAGCAGTATAATCTGTGAATTTATAATCTGTGAAAACAGTGTGAGCGGTGTCTCTGGCACTGGGAAATATCAGCTGAATGTGCAGCTCCGGTCGAGGAAGGTCGTAGGCACAGAGACGTCCCACCTGTGTTTGTTAAGTCACTTTTGAAGGCTTGAAATTAATGTTTTGGACAGTGCCATGTTAGGTTTTGGGATTCAGAGGTGGCCATATTTGGATGAATGTTGAGCTAGCTTGGTTACCTGCTAACTGGTGCTACATAACATCCAAATAAATTCCTTAAAGGTCAGCTCTGTCCGATCTGTTAGATCACCAGGGCTGAACTTGATGCACCAGATTCTTCATGCTAATCCACTGATGACTGTTGCTCCACTGAAATAAAAATGATTTGGATAAGTTTTTACTTTTAATGATCATGTTTGTTTTTACACCTGACAGACTCAGCTAACAGCTACAGGATTTCTTTAGCACTCCATCCAATGCAACATTTAACGCACATCGGTGTAAAATCGTCCATCTGATGCAGAGTTTTTTTAAAACAGGACCTCTGCATGTCTTGTATGTTTGATAGTGGATGAAGTTAAAGCTCAGAAAAGACAGGCAGGAGGTGAAGTGCAGCAGGACTCTGGCAGGTTTGAAAGTCTCTGTTGTCTTTTTTCCTCATGTTGCAGTCGATGGTCACGTCAAACTCCTGAAGTTTTCAGTGTGTCAGAAACTCAGTGGAATCCCAGCTGAGCTGTGGTAGAGTCTCTTTGGCATTTTGGTATTTGGGGACAGGAACATTTGACTGTCAGATTGGACTGCTTATCTACTCTCTTTATAAATAAACTGGCCTGGGAACTCAGACAGACAGACAGACAGAGCTACAAGATGGCACTTCAACTTTAAATTAGCTCAAATTTTTGTTGTCCCAAGAGAGAAATCTGCTTTAAAGACGAGGCCTGAAAATGAAAAACAGGCCGCAAAAGTGCTTTGTTAAAACACCAAAAAATATGACAGATGACTGGATGAGGAAAACAGAGCAGCTGAGGTTGGTTTAATGTTGGGACGGCCTTCTCTGTTTTGTTATTGTCTTTGTGTTTGAAACTGAATTTCACTGCTGGAATCTTTTACAGGCCTCTTTTATTTGGTACTAAGAGCTGACACACTTGATGGGACAGTTTTAGCAAGTTAACAGTACAAACTGACTCTGTGTCACAGCTCAGACCACCACATCTGAAAGTTTCCCTCCAGTTTCATTCACTTTATTGTCCCTCCAAGTGAGGAAGTTGCCTGGCAGCAGCAATAAAAGTGCCACAGATGATACTCGGTACATGTCTACTGTATGGAAGACAAATACTGTTATGGAAAAGTTGACTTACCAACTTTACTTTGCCCCAAGCAACAACAACATCCTGGTTCTTTTCCCAAGTCCAGGTCCTGGTTTTGATCGTGTTGGTGGAATATGGAGTCGTGTGGTCCTACACATTTCCACCTGCTGTTTTAATGCTTCCCTACACAAAGGGTCAGTGCTGAAATGGTTAACTTTGAGCTCACTTGGGCAGCTGTATTTGTTGGGAACGACGCGTCCTGTAACCTGCCTGATACGCCCTTCCTGTAAACACCTACAATCCACCTAAGCATGGAGAAACCAGGATCAGATGTTCACATGTGACACTTTGTTTACATAAACACAAAATCAGAACCAGGTCCATGGAAACATTTCAGTGATTCTACTTTCTCTGAGCTTTTTTTCTACTGGTTTTCAACATTTCTAAATCAGAAATTTTCTTGATTCTCTTCCCAAGGATAGCTTTTAACTATAATATTGAAGGTTTCTTATGTAATCCAGCACCATAAAGAGGTTTTAGTGAAATTCTTGAGACAAAGGATGTTTTCTGGAGCTCTAACATCGTTCAGGGCGATGCCGCTTCACCTGAGCAATATCCAAAATCTCGACCTTTTCCAGCCCGTCATCACATTCTGCGGTTTTGACAAAGCCACTGGTGTTCCTTCAGTAACACACCAGTTATCGTGAGACCGGTCTGCTGCTCCCAGCTCATCACAAATGCCCTTGGAGCCACATTTAAACACAGTAGGTAAATGCCATTTTTCACTGTGCAAGGTCAATGGTTTGAAGAAGTGTATTTTTTATCCAAATAATGATCTTTTCCTAAACCTGCCCGGGTTGTTTTAGTGTCTAAACCCAACCACTGAGTGACAGCAAGAGTAAACAGTGAGTGAAAACAAAGTTCAGCGAAGCTCCCAAACGGGCCAGGGACCGTGGTCTCCTGTCCAACAGATTTGTGACTTACTCCACCTCCACCCTTCAGCCTTTAAATGCCGTCTTTGTAGCTCCTTTTAAAAGACCTTGGCATCCAATTCCTGTGGCTGGCGTGTCAAGGCTCCAACGCTGAAGGACATGCATGTGTTCATCTCTGCAATGTCAGCAGCATCTGACAGGATTTTCCTTCTTGGCTTTTCACATCCAGCCGTCCACACCGACCACCGTCCTCGGACTCCGTAAGATGTTATGTAAAAAACTTTTAATTATAAAATGGAAAGGCCGTAACAAGAGCCGGGGCTCCAGCTTTAACTCCACTTTGTCGTCACTTCAATTTGAAATCTGCCCGGCAGCAGCAATAAAACGACAGCATGTAAATACACAGTAAAATAAAACAGACTGGAGTAAACGAAGAGCCATAAAACAACAAACCAAAGACGCAGAGGTTCTGCAGCGAATAACAGGAGCTCACATGTGTTTGTTTGTGTCGTGTGGCCTCCGACTGGCTCTTTGCATGCAGTGTGAGTGCCTTCGGGCCACTGATGGCAGCTGTGATTGGTTATTAAACACAGATCTCAGCTGTGGTTGGTTACTGTAGGGGGCAGGTGTCCTCGACTGTCCCTCAGAAATTATAAAGCTGTCACGCTGGTGGTAAACGTGATGAGGATTTTATGGATTTATTAGATCATTTCTCAGTCATGCACACATCACAAGCAGAAAAAGTGGCCTTCGCAGCATCCCAGAACCTGAGGTCTTCTTTTGTCCAACTGAGGGTCTAAAAGACAAAGATGTTTAATTTATAATACAATACAATACACAATGCACTATACTAGTATACTATACAAATATATGAACACATTTGTGAATATCATTAAATTTCTTTATGCTTGGAAAAATGAGTCATTTTAAGCTGTTGAATATACTGAAAATACGTCCCCGTGTTGTTTCCCCAGATCTCAAGGTGACGTCTGCACATTAACAAGCAATGAACTGATCTGCATATCTCTGTGAAGTCCTGGCATCACAGAGATATGCACAACGTGTCCTTTGGTGTGAGAATATTGGACGCAGAGAGGCAGTCCTCTTTTAAGGAATAACGTCCAGATTTGGAGACTGGAGGCGGAGTAAGCTATAAATTTGTCAGCTAGGAGACCACGGCTCACGTCCCATCTGGGAGTCTTGTGTTTTGCACTTTGTTTCACTCACTTTTTAGTTTTGCGTTCCTTCGGTAGTTCGGTTTTGGTCCTAAAAACCTCTTGGCTGGGTTTAGTCAAAGATCAGGGTTTGGTTTATAAATTGGCCCTTCACAACAGTAACCAGTGCACACTAAAGCTGATGCTTACCCAGTGCGTTTAAATGTGGCGGTTAGGGGTCCTTTACAAGCAATGGGTGTGTGTGTGTGTGTTTGTGTGTGTGTGACCATCTTACTGTCGCCATAACCCAGAGCATCACAGCATGACGCTAAAGGACATCCTGTTTGTGTCTGTGAGACATCAAAGTATTTGACCTGAGAATGAGAGCAGGCTGATTTACAACGACGAAAAGCAGAAAAGATCTGAAACAGCAGCACATTTCAGCTGTCCCTGTAGATGCCAATTAATTTTCAGTTTCCGTTTATTTATTGCAGCTTATGAAGTGCTGCACCTCAGATATTTAATCTCATATGACATCAGTTACATTTAAAAAACTGGGATAATTGGATTTTTGGCTCTTTTACTTTCTTTTTCTTAATTTAAAACATTTTCCCTTGATAAACCACCTGATTGACGGTTGGTTCACTGCTCTTTCTGTCCACCCAACAGTGCAAATGAAGCACTGAGCAATCTGTTATTCATTCAGCTGATCGATTAATCCACTAATAAAATCTCTTGCTGTGTTTGGTGTGGATTTAATGTGAACATGACGTCGTCCTCTTTGCATCCTCATTCTGCTTTGATCCACCCAAACATAAAGTTTTTATTAAAAGTGGATGTTGTTGCTCTTGTTCTTTCCTCCAGCTGACATTGAGCGAGTTTGGCATTCGGGACATTCCTCAATTCAGAGGGCGAAGCCTCTTTAAGGCCTCCTCGCCGTTTTTGTTTACTGGCTGTTTGACAGCGTTACACAGATTCAGTTTCCCGTTTGGAGCTACCCGCCGTGTGTTTACTAGCACGGCCCCGCCAGCATGTGGTGCCAATAACGCCAAGCGGGGAGACCGCTCTCAGGACTCTGCAGCAGATTTCTGTCACACGCAGCCTGGCAGTCCTCGCTGAGGGTTTATAAACCTACCTAACATTTCACCTTAACACCATTAATGCTGTCACAGTGAAACCCGTTCGCCTGAGGCTCCTGAGACGTCTCAGCTGCTCCTCTAGCCTCACCAGTAGGACAAAGTTATCACGTATTCTCTGAAATATCTCAACTTCTCTAAGACCAGCTGTCTTTAAGTTTAGTCTAGAGGTTCATCTTCCCCAGAGGATGAATCCCACTGACTTTTGTGCTGTCCCGGCTGTTGGCACCACCAGTAGGTCAAATTTTTCACGTATCCTGTGAAAAGGTTTTGTAGTCACTGTTCCTGTAGAGCCAGCAGCAGGTTGAGATTCATGTTTTTAGAGAAATATTGAACACTGGATGGATTGTGGTGGAATTTGTTTCAGGTACTCATGCTCCCCACAGGATGAACTGTAATAACGTTGATCTTCTGGCTTTTTATCTTGTGGAACCAAGGCTGTTGGTTGTTGTTGTTGTAGTTTGTTAGCATGCTGCATGTTAGCTCAGAGCGCCGCGTCTGTGTGTGTCTAATTATACTCTCTGTGTTATTGTAACCCAATGCAATCAATCTGTCCCTAATATTTTGCAGCCCTCATGTTTCCTTATGACAGAGGTGCGTTACATTTGACGGGGAGTGGGCCCCGTGTCTGGTTTTAAAGGGTTAAAAAAGCAGTGCAGAAAGCTGGAGAGACTGTGATCCCTTTAATGTAAACGTGACAGAGAGGAGATGGAGCTGCAGATTAGGGTTACCATTAGGCAGACAGGAAGTAGTTTGATCATTCACATCTGTCAGGGAGTCACCACTGTACCTACTGCTTCTTCATCCTCTATCTTCTTCCTCATTATCTGTTTCTCTGGTTCATTCTCTTCAAAAGTAAAAGTTTTGTGTCTTAAAGTGAACGAGAGGAGAGGCAGCAGCTCTTTGTTTTAGCTTCTGCGTCTTTGAACTGCAGGTAAAGTGTGAATATGCAGACGAGCAGCAGCTTCATGGAAACACACACAAACATGCACAGACACACAAACAGCTGAAGGACACACAGCACACACACACACACACACACACACACTCGTAATCTACTGAAGGACGGATTATAATGGACAACAGCAAACACACACAGCAGCACACAATTTGTGTTTGGACAGATGTGTACTCTGTGTGTGTGTGTCTGTGTGTGTGAGTAAACACAGAGAACAGAGGATGGATGAAGGAGGGTGTGTCCACTTACAGATGTCAACAGTCAAATCAAGAATTAGCAGTTTGGTTCAGGCTCCGCCTCCTCTGAAGGCCGACACCCACTTCAGTCACACCTGCCGGTGTTTTGGCTTGAATATACTGTATATGGGCACCGGTCATGTGACCAGGTAACTTTATGATGATTATAGTCATCTGAAGGCAAGTGCATTATGGGATATTGAGGCCTAAAGAAGGCTGAACGTCTCAGAGTCCCTGAGCAGACTTTTCTGACTCTCTGTGAAGTTTTGGACGTTGAAGCCTGAACTGGAACCAAAAGGAAAAACCTTTGATTTGGAATAAATTTATGAATAAATTGTGTAGTTTTTATCCTTATAAGAAAATATGAACTAAAAATGGTGAGGGCCTCCAGGTGGCTCCTTGGTTCTTACCTGGCCTTATCAAAGGACCCAAAATCCAGTACTAGTACTGAAATGTTTAATATTATATCATGAATAAATTTGACTGTAATTAAGTGATTAAAGTTGGAGACAAACAATTGTGGGAACTAAACAGAAGCCCCACAGTCTTTGCTCTAATGCCCACTAGCGCTTGAGCTGGCCTCGATCAGGAAGTGGTTATGGTGTCAAGAAAAAAGAAAATCTCACTAACGTCCCTGAAACTTGTCACATTTTGTGTTTTTATGCTTTTTCTTACTTTGAAACTTAAAATGTTTATCACTGTTGCCACATCGTGGAGTTGGTGCTTTTGGGGTCCTGAGGCAGTTGCCTGCTTTGCCTGATTGGTAATCCAACTCTGAAATGATCTTAATTTACAGGCAGATTCCTGTTGCAGCACTGAGTGAAAGTTGAGTGTTAAATTGACTGTTTTTGTAATGGGGTCTGGTTTAGATTTTGCCACCGTGTTTGCAGTTTCAGTAATATGTATTAAATGAGCTTTACAGCTTTGAGCGTTTAGGAAACGTTAGGCGCTGAAGATGAGCGTGGCTGCAGTCTGAACTTTGAGGAGTCTGATAACACGAGTTCATCTACTGAACGTCTGGTCAACCTTTCCCCTCTGTGTGTGTGAGAGAGGGGGGATTAGAGAGGATTTAATAAGATTTATAATAAACCAGCCGTCCTTTTAGCAACATACCAAACAGTGTTTGTGTCGCATGTTGGCAGGAAGTCTGTTTAGCTTCGTCTGATAAATCAAATCAGAGTCATAATATGCCCCACGCAGGAACCGATGGAGGAGTTAGGGAATGTTGTTTGATGATGTTTGATTCAAATGTCAGTTTGTCGTTCCTGATTCGAGCCGAACTGTAAGCTAACCCTAACCCTGAGAACCAAAAGAGCAGCCAAACACTGCAGCAGCATGGCCTCACTGATATTTCAGACGGGTGGACAGTGGACTTGATTTAAAGTGGGTATTCAGTGGTCTAAGATGTAAAAGGGTCTAAAATCAGTGTTTTAGGATCTTTAAATTAGTCTAAATTGGTGTTTAATGGCCTAAACTATTTTGTTGATCTTAACTGAGTTTTGTCAGGAACCAATAAAACAGAAGCTATTTTTGGTATTCTCTGGCTCCACCTCATTGTTTATCAGTTTTTTTAATCTGATAAGAGAGTTTATGTAAATTAAAAGGAAAACACTGACCTTTTCTGCATGATAACTGGGTGTGTGTGTGTTTGAGTTTCCATGCACACACTCTCCTCCCTCACCGCTGTGCTGGCCCTGAAATCAGGCTTTATGAGTTCTTGAGACGTCAGTTTGTAGAGATCAGTCTTGTGTAAATGGAGGGGGATTACAGAGCGAGGCAGGCAGAGAGGGATGAGCTGTGAGGTGAAGGCTCGCAGAGGTCGGACACACTCCAGGAAACACAAACCTGTTGTCTCCGAGTGCAAATGAGCTGCTGGAACTTGTCATTTAGTACGAGTTAACCAAACTTCACCAGTGTTTAGACTGATTTGCTCGGCACAGTTCTGTTTAAAATCCACCTGCACTCACCTGAAGCTCTGTGTGCTGCTCTCCTTTGTCCTGTTTTGGCCATTTTAGTTCCAGTGAAGTTGAATCCTAATGCTGCAGCATGCAGTGATATTTCAGACCGTGATCTTCCAACTTTGTGTCAGCACCTTTTTTGGTCTTTTTTCCTTTCGTTTGGTTCTGACAGCAAAAGCTTTCCAAAAATCAGCAGCTACACATTGCTGAAATTCTTTTGATTTAATAGCAGCAATGCTTCGAATCTGCATCTGGACCAGCTTCAAAATTCCACGCAGTGATGGACAATCATGTGACGCATGTGGCAGATTGTTTTCATGCATCAGTTCATGAGAAAATACACGGGACACGCTGCAGCCAGACTCCATTAACGTTTCTTTCAGTTTTAAAGAAATCAGGTCAAACAGGTTTTATATTGTCCTGTTAAGAATACAAACAGGATTCAGTGTGTGGAAACCGAATATTACGTAGGCTGTGTGACCAAAAGTATGTGGACACCGTGGTCCGCATTAAAAAACTCTCTCAAAGTGGTTTTCCAGTTTGACTGTAGGTGTTTGCATTAAGAGATGAACCTCAAACTTGAGTTTATTTGGTTTCAGTTTTTCCACTGCTTTAGAAAACAAACAGTTAGCCTTTTGTCTGACTACACAGTTGTTAGTTGCAGACCATCTGAGCACCCCTGACCACCGACACAGCTGAGCTAAACTCATTGGAGCTGTAGCAAAGAAAACATTCAGCAGGAGATACTTATTTATCTTTCAGGCACACACATGTTGCAGCTTTTCACTGAGAAATGAGAGTGGAGGAATGTTTTGGCTGCTTCGGCACTCGTGATAAGAAAACTTCATGCCTTTTTATGACAGTTGATTTTCCAGCTAACAGAATTGGATCAAGGACAAGCACCGCGGCTTGTTTGCCGTTGTTTCTGCAGACCGATGTGACGGACGTCTGTCCACAGCTCGTCCGTCATTATGCAGCTCTGATTGGCCAACCCTAAAGCTGCCACTTTGTGCTGCAAACATGGAGCCAGGACTGTTCACATGTCCATGAAAGCTTGTTTGGTTTGAGCTTTAAACTGAGAGTTAACCCTAAAATCAAATCCATCTGGTCTGCTGCTATATGAAACTGCCCACAGCAACAAGTGTGGACTTTTCTGATTTCTAGAAGGAGACATTTTTTGGGTGTTTTGTGTCCATTATATTAACAAAGAGGCCAATCCCTCTACAGCTGATACCCCCAAAACTGGACAGCTCACATCAGCACAGTCCAGATGGAGAAACAGCACTACAAGACATCTGATTCTAGGATGAACTGTCCTTTTAAAGAGAGCAGTGAAGTTTCTCAGCTAACCACTGCATAATAAAACCCATTTCTAAATGAAACCATCCATCAGAGCAAACTCATTCGAGGAGGAGATGGCACTACTGTTGATGGCAGATGACTTCCTTCTGTACAGAGAAACCGTTCAGTAGGAAGAAACTATTTCTAAAGATCAAAAGTGAAAAACTGTCCTTTCTCAGCTGTACATGTAAAACCTGTGTACTTTGGAGGACGTCACCTTGATTCAGTTTTGTCTCTGCACATCTCTATGAGGATCTTTATTAGCATCAGACTGACAGATTGGTCCTTTATGCTTTCTCACAGGAGTTAAGACCGCAGCCTGAATTGACACCACAGACACTATTCTAAGAAACAGTGAATGAACAGGGCTTTTATTTCCTTATCTTTGTGAAGTGATGCTGATGATGTAAGCGAGACAATCGCCTCCGAATTGTCGCTTTAACTGCGTTAATGGACTCGCTAAAGTGCCGGCCGCCTCCACATACACACACAAGCCGCCCATTCACGCCGTTAAACAGAGCATCACTGCTGCTGACATTCATAAACTCCCAAATCGTGACTTTGATTTTCTGTATGGACGCCCACGAGCGAGAGACATCAGGGAGAGAGGGAAAGGTGATGTGAGGATCTTATGCAACACCGGTGGATGGTAATTGGGACTTGCTTGGCTTGGAGGTTTCTAGGAAATATAAACTACAGTGTGTGTGTGTGTGAGAGAGACAGTTTGCATGCTGGAGGAGGCTGTGTGTGTCTGTGTGTGCAAGAACTCAAATAATCCCTGCAGAGTTTGTGAGAGCTTTAATGTCTGTTGTGTCTCTGGCTAACTTTGCGCTCCCCACCTTCATTGTCCAAAAGTTCCAGCTTCTTGAGTGTGACTACTTTGTGCTTTTCTTTTCTTTACATGATTGTAAACTGACTTTCAGAACTTTATTCTTTATTTTTTTAGCTCAAAATCTGCAGTCTAAAAATATTAGATCTTTATCCAGTGTCTCTGGGGGTCCTTCTAAAGTCTTAAATGATTCATCTAAAGTCCCCACACTGCGATCGCCTACATACAAAACTATCTGTACAGGAAGCCAGCCGCCACTGTGTGAAAATACAATCTTTTACTTCCTTTTCAAACAGCTTCCCTGGCTGCGACCTGCAGCTTTAAACCGTCCCATAACTCACAGTGAAGCAGCGGAGGAAAAATGCTTCATTTGTTTTCAGACACGCTGCAGTAAATCCAGTCGTCCTGGGCTGCAATAATGACACTGAGCTCCTGGTGGGAACCATTAGCTGCTGTAAACGCCGCCTGACTCCAAAACCTCCGACCGCTGCTGCCGAGTCAGCAGGAAGAGTCCAATCAGCTGTGTGCAGCTCACATGTGGCTCACACACACACACAAAACTGTGAGTGTGTGTGTGTCAGACTGAATTCACTCGTGTCTCTGCTGACATGTTGTAAAGTGTGTGTGCATGTTACAGTCAGTGCTTGTTGACAGCTGTG
>VUQI01060744.1:52787-63456 GCA_015106735.1 Paratilapia polleni
TGAGTGAGTGTGTGTGTGTGTGAGTGAGTGAGTGAGTGTGAGTGAGTGAGTGTGTGTGTGAGTGAGTGTGAGTGTGAGTGAGTGTGTGTGATAGTGTGAGTGAATGAGTGTGTGTGTGAGTGAGTGAGTGTGAGTGAGTGAGTGAGAGTGAGTGAATGAGTGTGAGTGAGTGAGTGAGAGTGAGTGTGTGTGAGTGAGTGCGAGTGAAGTGAGTGAGTGAGTGTGTATGTGAGTGTGAGTGAATGAGTGTGTGTGTGAGTGAGTGAGTGAGAGTGAATGAGTGTGAGTGAGTGAGTGAGTGTGAGTGTGTGTGTGTCAGACTGAATTCACTCGTGTCTCTGCTGACATGTTGTAAAGTGTGTGTGCATGTTACAGTCAGTGCTTGTTGACAGCTGTGTGAGTCTGCATCGGTTGTTTCAGGAAACACAGGAAGGGGACGGCGTCCTCTGCTGGTCGTAGTGACTGTGAACAAACCATAGGTCACATGACTTACAGAGCCACAAACTCAGTGTAGGAAGGTTGGGGTGGATGGCTGGGCCAAAACTGGACGAAGATTTCTGTCTGTTTGCTGTTTGATGGTATAAATGTGGTTTGGACACTTTGTGACCTTCAGTCTCTGTCTGTCTCTGTCTCAGGTGAGGCTCCAGGCGTGGTCAACTTTGTCCTCTCTAAAGAAGGCGGCGATCTGTCTCTGGTGGAGCAGGCGAACGTCTGGCTCTTCCTCCGTTTGGCCAAGACCAACCGCAGCCGAGCCAAAGTCACAATCCGCCTCTTCCAGCAGCACCACCCCACCAGCGGACGCCCGTCTCTGCCGCAGGACGACGTCCTCCTGGCGGAGAAGACGGTGGACACCCGTCGCAGCGGCTGGCACACCTTCCCGGTGTCGGCGGCTGTGCAGGCGCTGCTGCAGAATGCCGCGAGCGTGACCCTGAGCCTCAGGGTGTCCTGCCCGCTCTGCGCCGACACCGGCGCCACACTCGTCCTGGTCTCAGGCAGTTCTGAGACTTCGCAGCGCAACAACCAGCGGGAGCAGTCCCACCGGCCCTTCCTCATGGCTGTGGTTCGGCAGGGGGACGGCAGCGACTCGCAGCGGCGCAGGAAGCGTGGGCTGGAGTGTGACGGGAAGGTGCGTGTCTGCTGCAAGCGACAGTTCTACGTTGACTTCAAAGACATTGGATGGAACGACTGGATAATCGCGCCGCGTGGTTATCACGCCAACTACTGCGAGGGTGAGTGCCCCTCCCACGTGGCGAGCATCACCGGGTCCACACTGTCCTTCCACTCCACTGTCATCAGCCACTACCGCATGAGGGGCTACAGCCCCTTCCAGAACGTGAGGTCATGCTGCGTGCCCACCCGGCTACGAGCCATGTCCATGCTGTACTACAACGAGGAGCAGAAGATCATCAAGAAGGACGTCCAGAACATGATCGTGGAGGAGTGCGGCTGCTCATAAATGACAACCTGAACCGGACCGGACAAACTGGACTGGAGAGGACATGAGAGGAGGAGGAGGAGGAGGAGGACCTCTGAACCCAGAGAGGGAGGAGAGCATCATCACATCACTTTTATCTACTGCGTTCCATCCTTCGCCTCCGTCCATCCCTCGAGGTCGTCCTCTGGGGTAAAAACTCTTCTCCGGACTCGTCCAGCAGAACTCAGAGAGAGTCTCCATGGCACTTTCACAAAAGAAATGAAAAGAAAAAAAAAAGAATCTCTAATATATTTTTGTTACAAACGGAGGGAGCGAGGTTTATTTATGTGGCTGAGACGTTCAAGCACCACTCGACGAGTCCGACGTCGGAGAGACGAGGTGCCTGAAAAATTCCGAACAAAAAAAAAAGAAAAAAATCTCAAAACTATGCAACTTGTTTCACGTATTCTGACCTTATTGTATTTTATTTGTTTCTGTTTGTTGGTTTCCAAATGTTTACTTTTTCAAAATGTTGGAGGAAGAAAGAAGAAGACTCTTTTGTATTTTATTTGGAAGTATACATTTGTGATGTGTGTGTGCGCGCGTGTGCGTGTGTGTGTGTGTGTGTGTGTGTGTGTGTTGAGAGATACTTGAAAGAAACAAGTTGGCCCGGCTGCTGGAACCAAACACTTCTTTATGTCATAATTATTATTGTCAGTAAGTATATTAATAATATTATTGTTGTTAATAATATATTGTGTTATTATGTCTCTTTTTTTTAAAGAAGCGTTTCAAACGTTTATTTTTTGCACTATAGCGACACTCGTGTTCAGATTAGCCACAGACAGAAAGGACAGACCGGTGCTTCCTGTACAGGGAGGAAGGGAAGCGGGGGAGGTCACAGGTTTGAGCCCCACAAGTCTTAAGAAAAAATAACCTGGAACGTGTCACTTCCTGGTTTCTGAAGCCAGAAGTTAGCGTTTAACGCTCACTGCCAGAAAACCCTGATTTGGCCAAAAGTATGTGGACAGGCGGCTGACTCACATTAGAATGTACATTTGATTTCAGGATGTTGGTCTTAATGCTGTTTCACAATAAAAATCAGATTCTAGCAGAAACGTTGCATCCCTTTCTGTTCATTTCTGTTGGTGGAAAATGTCACTGCTTCTCAGTGGTAGCTGTGGTCCTGCTCGTTTCCTGTTTTCATGACAACTTAATTCATTACTATGCTGATGACACAGCTATTTACTCATCAGCCCTCTTTATCAACAGAAAGTCTGTCTAATTTAAACTGGGCCTGTTCTGCTCATTTCCAGCTCTATATTTTTATTTTTGGACACTACCAGAGCAGCTTTGCATGAGTCACAGTTCAAAATTATCCTTCTTTATCTGACACTGGGCCTTAATGCAGCCCATCAGTTCATTCTCTGCCTGAAACAAGCTGTTTTACATCATCCACCTTTCTGCTAACCTTTTTCTGACTGGCTGCCCCTCATAAATAGAAGGTTTTAACAGCAGGTGGATGGGGCTTCTATGGTAGAGATGACCATATTCAGGTTATATATAATGATTTCTAATGAAAAATATTTCTTTGAGTCTCTGCTACAGTTTGCTTTAAAACACTGAGAGCTAAACATCACCAGAAAAATTAAGTCTTAAATTAGTTTCACTGGTGAAACTTCTCAATTCACTTGCAGTTTTCTGGCACCTAGTGGCCGTTAGAGGAACTGCAGGTTATGACAAGTCACCTGTGGAGGCTTCTGATTGGATAAATCTACACGTGTCTGTTGTTATATAGCTGTGCTAGGCAACCAGTTACCAACTATAGATAAAGTGTTATGTGTATGTGTCGAGCTAAATATTTACATGAGCTAATCACACTAGGAACCTCCGGTCTGTCTGCTCAGAAGCTTCGAGGACTTTTGCTAAAGTGAAACACTTAGAAAAAGTGTTTGTCACAAACTTTTCTGGGATCCACTCATCGCAAATGTAAAACAGGCTGGCTAAAGTTCTTAGTGTTAAATGATCAGTAACAGCTAGCCTACAGCTAACCCCTCCATGAAACCACTTTCACATCTTTGTCTGTGGTGAATGTTTACAGCATTTAGCAGCATTTATATCTCGTCTTTGTCGTCAGACACAATGAACTCAAACACAAGCGGCCTTTATTTCTTTATTAAAACATTAAAAAAGTTTTAATGGATTTTTCCAACACAGTTGTGAGAAATTAAGAAATTAATAATAGATTATTAATCTGAAGGTTTATTATAAATAACTTAAAATTACTCTCCCTTCTATTAGCATGAGGCTAATCTCTGCATAACTGACAAAGAAAAAAAAAACAGGACTCAGATTAAAATCTAAATTAATATGAATATTAATCATTTAAAATGATTTAACAGTAAACAGGAGTTTATTTGCTGTTAAACTATACAGCAGCCCTAAATTGTTAAATGGAGTCTCACTGAAAATAGTCTGAAATGCACTTTGAATAAATTAAATGGGACTTTTCATTAAGTATAAAATTCACAGTTCATCCAGATTTAATGGAGAAATTAAGGATGTCAAAGTTGGACATTTAATGTCTTAGTTTGCTTTAGGAGACCAAAGAGTCGAGTTTGTGCATTTGTTTGTTTATGAAAAGAAATGAATTTCTGAGCTGATTCACAGAAAATGTCTGATTCCTGAAGTTATTTTATCTTTGATGGATGACTGATGTTTCATTTATGCTTTATAGTTACACAGTTTCAGTTTTAATTTAGTTTTTTGGTCATTTTGGGACAAAATCTGTTTTTTTTTCATCCTCTCTCTCCGCACAGCAAGAACTCCACTTCCTACAATTCTTCACTCTTTCATTTTTATGAACTGAAAAAAAAAAAAAGGACAATCCACAGCCGCTAAATTTGGGAGAAAACAAACGTCGTCCAATCAGATTCCGGCTGTTTCTGTGTCGTATGTGTTTCTATCAGTATTGTCGATTTGTTCACCAAAAGTTTTGGAGTGTTTGTCGCCTTTTTGATGAAGTTACTTGTTTTTACTTTTTTGGATTTTTTTTGTTGTCATGGTTTTTGAGGAGGGCGGAGCCTCTTCTTGTTCCTCTGGACTTTGTGGGACAAACTCAGAGTCGGTCCTGTGTGTACATGGACACAAACAAAATGTCAGTGCAAGAAAAAAAAAACTCAAAAAAGAAGCAAAAAGTGAAAAAAAAATGAAAGAAGTGGTCGTATTTGTTCAAAATTTGTTCTTTTATTGAGATGAAAAAAAATACTGACACTGAACAAAGTGGACAAAGAATAAAAAGTCTATTTTTTATTCTGTATATATGGATCCAGATTCCAGTATGTTGCATTGCTTTGTTGTACAAATCAAATGTGCTTGTGGCATTTTTCTAATCTAATTTATTTTACAGTATTTTTTGTTTTTCTGCTTCACCATTAAAGTTTAAAGGATGTACACGAGAGTCGTGACTCACTGGTTCTTTCCTGACAGTCTTATTAGGTTCAAAGCAGGACTGGACTAGACTTCTGACATGCAGGGTGAAAATGAGATGTTGATTGAAAATAAGTTTCCCGCAGATTGCTTTGGGTTGGTTATTAGTTGTCCAAGATGGGGAGTAACACTATTAGAAATATGATCAGGACCAGCTGAGTTGTAAGAAATGAGAAGTCATCCAGTCCTTAAAGGCAGTGAGGCAGGAATGCAGGGAATCTAGATTTTTGTGCTTTTACGGACTAAACGAGACATAATCATCTGCACAACAATGGTAAGATACTTGTGTATAGTTATGGATTACACGGCCAAGTGGCAACAGATATAGACTAAACAAATAAGTCCAAGGACTGAGCCCTGTGGGACCCCACATGCCATGAGGGCAGTTGATGAAGTAAAATTGTCACAGTGACTCTAAATACTCAGTTTGATAAGTAGAATGAGAACCATCTCAGGATGGCCATTTGAGAATTTGGGATTTGCATCTTCTCCACCGGTGCTTTGGCATGCAGACTGAGGGAGCTGGAGGATCGAACCATGACCTGAGGACACACTGACCTCCTGAGCCACAGCCACCCCCAGCCCCTGTTTTTATATGCACATCGTAGTGCATGAAGCCCAATGCTGCTCAGGCTTTTTAGATGGATTTTTTTGATGCTTCAACTCTATTATACTGAAAAGACGGACGTCTCTACAGTGATATCAGCTGTTAATATGAGGTGTGGTCATTTCCTTCAGGTTGTAAAGCTCCAGGGAGGTTTCAGGTCATGTTGACAAGCATGTTCAAAGTGACACTGAGCTTTCCCAGCGTCAGGGGGCGAACAGCGCTCAGGGTCGAGGACGTTGAAGCGGCTGTGCCGAAGGAGGAGACTCAGTAGGAATTTCCTCACGCAGAGGAAAAAAAATGCAGTCTGTACTAAAGCTGTGGTCCACGAGGAGAGAGGCCAAGAGGTCACCTGAAGCCCCGTAACCTCCCTCCTCTGACCTGTTGCGCTTTAAACCTGCCCAAAGCCTGAGTGTGTTCTCTGCACGCGCTACTGAACTGAAAACACAGAAAATAAAAGTTCCTCAGCAAGTGGAAACAATGTGAGAGGAAAGTTCAAGAGATAAATTATCACAGAACATAAACAGACTGAAAGATTTACACGTTGATTTGGTTCTGACCTGAACACCTACACCAGGTGTTAAAGGTCCCACGAGATGAAGCATATTTTTCTCCTAGTGTCCAGTGTTAGACCTATAAACAACGTGAGCTCTTTAAAAATAAAGTGATCAAGAAATCCACAAAAAAATAATATCAAATGACAAACAGTTGGACCAAAATCTCTGTTATCTTAAAAGCTCGGATTATTCACAGCGATGCTTCCTGTGGGACTTTTTGGAAACTTTTGGTTTGTTTAGCTCTTTAATGAAGTCCAGTGGTTGTCAAGCTGAGTCGCCTCCCCACAGTGAGGTCACAGGAGAGCTGAAGAGGGACACATAGGGAAGAGGTGAAAGGGACATTAATACATGGTCATCTACATCAGTGAGCTTCCATGAACTGAATGATTAGTGCTCCACATTTTTGAACACAAATTCCAGTCAGACTGGCGGGTTTTTCTGTGACCTTTCAACTTGATTTTCCTTTTGAGAAAGTGGACGAGGCCACAGGGAGGCATGGTGAGTGAAGATGGTGCTGATGTGGGCAAAAACCTCCGGTGTTCTCAATGCTGGCATGAGATGGCACGCACCACAGCTCAGGTGGTTTCCTCTGAATGTTCTCCCTCAGACACTTCAGCACATCACAGCTGAACTCCACACCGACGGTTTCATCCTACAGGGTGAAATCACTGTGCACAAAGAAAAACTGCAGAGCATGCTCCTGGTGTCGCCTCTCTGACACACCGCCTTTAGGCCTTCAAACTGTGGACGGAAAACTGCTGAAATCTGCTCATTTGTGGCCACAGACCCAGCTCTGATCAGCAGCAATGATCCTCCATGTGAAACTCAGGTCAGTCTGACACAGAGCCTGATGTTTCTCTCTGTGCAGAGTGACCAGTGTAAGAGGTCAGAACAGGACATCCATACTTTTTATGAGTTGCGAAACTCTTTGATGGCACCTCGTACATTTATATTTAGCTTATGTTCTTAAGCGGCATCACCCTCTGTGATCTACTGTGAGCTATATATTTAGATTTAACTTCTTTTTCCACAGACGTGACTCACAAAGGCTGAAACACTTTTTACCTCAGAGAGCCAGCATAATTCAGTCAGAATAGGCCTGCAGCTCCCGGCTGCTTTCAAACAGCAGCACAAAGTGTGCTGTGGCTTTGACTAACAGGAAACCCCAACAACCAGCAGGAAAACACACTGTACATAAGTGTGTGTGTGTGTGTGTTGTCCTGTGAACAGTTCACTTGCATTGATGAGGTAATGGATTGAGGTTTGTGTGTGTGTGTGCTGTTGTGAGGAGACACAAACAAAACATCATTTATTTTAAGGATGGAGGGAAGGAAAGTGTGTGCATGTACTTGTATTAGTCATGATGTGGGGACATAAATGTGTTTACACACCAACACTGTGGGGACTCGACTGCCTCTGGGGACAGAAAGTGCTTATCAAAAAAATATTTAATTTTAAGATGACTGACCGATAAAACCTCACTTCATCTGCTGCAGCAGAAACTTCCAAACTGAGTTTTTGACATTGTTTGTTTATCGTCCCACTTCAGTCTCCTCGACCATCACCATGACCACGTGTTCCAGTCTGCTTTCCTCCTTTGGATAGAAAAGAGGGGGGAAATTTCAAGGCAGGTGATGTCAGTTTCAGGTACCTGAAGATTTGTAGATCACAGTTTTGAAGGTTTAAGCCATTCTCATTACCGAGACATAACATATGACATTTTGTTAAAGTCCCTGGTGCAGGTCAGTTATGCACAAGTTATCCTTTGGCAGCAGTGCGTGACATGGCGGGTTGTGGCATTAGTAGGATGAGGCTGTCATTCCCAGTTCATCACTGAGTAGGGTTACTGATGTGAGAAGGCATTTTTAACCTAAAGCCTAAGCCTAACTCTTTTCCTACCCCTACAGGAATCATGTTTAGTGCCTAAACCAAACCTCGTGGTTTTTAATCCCAAAACTTGACCCAGTAGTCTTTAGAGCCTAAACTTAACTAGCAGTTTTTAGTAGTTTGTTTTTTCCTACACCTAACCATCTACTTTTCAGGACCTAAAGCTAGCTAGTAGTAGTTTTTAGTGCCTAAAAATAATCATATAGTTTTTAGGGCCTAAACCCTACCTGATATAACCCTGAAAGTACCTTGTAGGTAACAAGGTGACAAACAGCTAGCAGCTGATAAAACGACATGTGACGCTCCACGATGGGAACACATTAAGTTACTAACAGGAAGTTTTATTTTTGCTCAGCGTCTTTTAAAAATCAGACCTAAGGATGCTGCTGGGAAAAATCTTAAGTTTTAACACGGTTTTATGAATCAGGCCCCTGGTTTAAGAATAAAGTTTAGGCTGGGTAATGTTACTGTATGAATGTGTGCCTGAGTGTGTGCAGCATAAATAGAAGTCCCTCTTAATGACAGGAGGATAGCAAAATGACTTGCAGATGAAAATGTCCCGCCTCAGTGGCAGCATATCAAAGACATGTGATTCCTTTTACTTTTCTTTCTCTGTGAGTTTGCAGCAGATTCAAACCTGCACTGTGAGGACATTTATTCAAAAATAGGGACAAATGGGGACTTGGGTTTAGGTGAAGGATTGACATGTCATGGTTTAGGGTAAAGCTGGATATTTTAGGGAAGGAGCAGTCATCACTAGTCCTCACAAGAATAGCAGTAAAGATGCCTGAGTGTGAGTGCAGATCAGAGGCTCCAGCAGACCACAGCAGGGTGTTTCCCTGCCAGCGGGGCAGCCGCCATAATCGACTGCTGTTTGATGCTCAGCTGTCTCAGGAGGTGACGTGATTTTGTCAAAGTCTGTGAAAAACTTTATGTCACCTTCAGTGAAAAAAAAATCTGAAATCTGGTGTTGAGTATTTTAAGAACATGTTTGGGCTTTTAAGCACATAAAACTAGATTTTAACTGACTGACCTTCAGGTAGAGACACCCACTCACTTTAATTAACGTTAATTAGCTGCAGATGATATAATCTGCCTCATTTAAGTAATAATTGTATGAGTCATTAGCTGGCTGCTCTGCACTCGTGTCCAAACGCCTTGTTAGAACCATTACAGCATAAAAACTGTTGGTCATTAACTCTGAACTCTGGAATCACCAACAGCACTGATGAAGCACGTAGTGAAGAGGATTCTGCAGTAGGTGGAGAGGGATGAGGATCAAATCTGGCTCTGCTAATGAAAGCACTCTGGGTAATTTCACTCGGAAGTTTTTCTTGACAAATTACAGACATGGACGATTTGCACAGGAAAAAAATCACTGAGGGCAATTATCACAAATGACTGTGTTTCCCTGTGCGATAGCAGCGCTGTGAAAGGCAGGCCGGTGAGAGTTAGCTTACAGTACAGAGGGTGTGACGGCAAAGTCATTTCCCCTCCGGCGTCCAGCTAATGGGAATCTGACGGTCCTGCATGGGAAAAAGAAGTTCCTTAAGGTGAGGTTATCATCTTTGACAGTTTATTTCCTGAATCCAGAAGCAATTAGATGATAAATAAGGTCAAACATGGCAGATCTTAAGGTTAATTCAATCTTAATTTACAATCTAAAGCGGTTCACATCACTGCTGAGGTTAGTGACCATCTGGGGAAAATGAGCCAAACTGGACTGAGGAACAGAAACCTGTGCCAGGAGAAAACGTATCCTCCAAAGTCAATTTGACCCACGAGTTTCATCCACTCTGAAGCAACAAATGTGGATAAAACGAGAGACAAGATAAATTAACTGCAGGGTTTTCAGTTAGAAATAATACAGTAGAAAAACTCAGCTGTCTGTCCTGCCCGAGGATGTTTCTGTTAGTTTGTGCTTTATTGGCTGCGTTTATGAGAGCTAGATGAGAAGCTGATGTCTCATGTCTGTGCTTCAGGTGCTTCAGGTTTGACTCTGTAAAAGTCCAAAAGTACAGTATGTCAGTGTAAAAATTTTAATTTGTGGTGTTAGGGAGGGTTAAGGGCTGGAACTATTTCCTGACAAATAACAGGGTATTTACAACATTGTGCTGTGGTCACCATGTAGACTGTTGTTAGTCAAGAAAAAGTTGAACTTTTCCACATTTTGTCACGTTACAACCACAAACTTCAGTGTATTTTATTGAGATTTTATGTGACAGACCAATGGTGAAGTGGAAGGAAAATGATACACGGTGTTCAAAATTTTTACAAATAAAAATCTGAAAAGTGTGGCATGCATTAGTATTCAACCCCCTTTATTCTGATACCCCTAAATAAAATCCAGTGCAACCAACTGCCTTCAGAAGTCACCTAATTAGTAAATAGAGTCCACCTGTGTGTACTTTAATCTCAGTATAAATACAGCTGTTCTGTGAAGGCCTCAGAGGTTTGTTAGAGAACATTAGTGAACAAACAGCATCATGAAGACCAACTGTTGCTAGAAGGAACACATTCCAATGACTTTTGCTCATCAAGAAATAATTCAGGCAATAGAGGGGCGCTCTCACTTGGTGTGGACTGGGTATTGTATCACTTCCTGTTCCTGTTGCATCGCACAGTGGTGCTTGTTGTGTAGCCTAACTTGTGTAGCTTGATTAACTAACTACGAACTTTCACATATTGATTTATTTTCATAGTATAACCTACACGTGC
>VUQI01060745.1:0-13524 GCA_015106735.1 Paratilapia polleni
GCCCCTTAGTTCCAGTGAAAGGAACTCTTAATGCTTCAGCATACCAAGACATTTTGGACAATTTCATGCTCCCAACTTTGTGGGAACAGTTTGGGGATAGCCCCTTCCTGTTCCAACACCAGTGCACAAAACAAGGTCCATAAAGACATGGATGAGCGAGTTTGGTGTGGAAGAACTTGACTGGCCTGCACAGAGTTCTGACCTCAACCTCATAGAACACCTTTGGGATGAATTAGAGCGGAGACTGTGAGCCAGGCCTTCTCGTCCAACATCAGTGTCTGACCTCACAAATGTGCTTCTGGAAGAATGGTCAAAAATTCCCATAACCACACTCCTAAACCTTGTGGAAAGCCTTCCCAGAAAAGTTGGAGCTGTTGTAGCTGCAAAGGGTGGGCCGACATCATATTAAACCCTATGGATTAAGAATGGGATGTCACTCAAGTTCATATGTGTGTGAAGACAGACGAGCAAATACTTTTGGCAATATAGTGTATGTAAAGTTGCACATAAAAACCCATCTTACAGTTGATAATATCACAAATTAATAGATTGTTGTAATTATAAACCCAGTTACTAGTTTTACAACAGTATTTTGACTTTTTAATAGGTGGTATATCATTTTATTACATTAAATATGAATTAAATGTACAAGATTTTTCACATAATATTATATAATAAAACCCAGTTAATAACAATAATTTTCTGCAATTTTAAGCCTGATTATTTGTATTACAGCAGTGTTTGACCATAATATTAAGTAATTTAATTATTTTCACACATGTAAGTATCTTTCATTAAGCATAAAATATCCCTAAAAATACTTAAGATAAATTTAAAGCTACACAATTGTATTTTACCTACTGAAAATTTCTGTATTTTTATGAGTTGGTAAATTTCCATTATTTTTCTTTTTTTTTACAGTGCAGTATTCTGCGCCTTTCCCACTAATTTCAAGATAATAGATATGTTCAGGCTCAATAACACATCAGAAAATCAAGAATCAAGTTTCATCTTTAAATCCTATGCCTGTTTTATTGGGTGTGTTTCTTTTTAACGTGTAAAAAATAAATCAGCACTTTTAAATAAAATTAGAAAAGTAAAATTCAAAAAATATTTTTTTCATGTATTTATTGAAAATGACTTCTTGAGTCCCAATTGTAGTACCTTCACAGACTACAGGAAGCCATTGACCACACTCTGAAGAGCACAGGTCAAGACAAATCTTGCAGGCTGGGAGAAGTTTTAGGGTATTGTCTGTGTGTTATGTCACAAAAAACATGCTAAAAACTAACCCTGTCCAGAAACTGAACAAATTATAGTAGCTTGAAAAGACATTCTTCCACACACACTAATGTCATGTGTTATTTTCTTGGATGTACAAACAAATAGGCTGTTCCATTATAGACTGCATATCCTTCTGAAATATTGCATTTTTCTGTGCCAGTTAGTGGTGTGCAACATTGCAAAAAGGTCATGCATCATCAGTATACTTAATCTGAATACATTTTAATGACAACTGAATGACTGTGGGCTTTCAGCTTCCAGATCACTGTCCAGGACCTCACATCTGGGAGATCTCCCAAAAGTTGGAGCAGTAGTCCAGAGTTATCAAAGTCTTTATTTCCAAAACTGAAGAGGTCAGTGCCAACTTTACCCCATGGCCTCATGGGGCTGTAGAATCTCCTTTTGCTGCTTAGTATCCAGTGTCCTATGGATGTCACATAATGAACATATAATATCTTTATATGTTCATTCATTTCTTGCCAATAAACACACTCCCTTGCCCTTCTGAGGCATCCTTTAATCCCCAGGTGTGAAGACTGTATGAGTTGCATGATGTCCTCATGCAGTGTGTCCGGGACAATGACTCTCACCCAAAGACCAGACCATCCTGTGAGCTCAGTTCCTCCTGGAAGAAATAATAGTGCATTATAACTTTTTGTTTTATTTAGTGGCCATCCTTTCATGATGGTGTCAGTGAGTGGTTGCAGCTGTGTTTCTGAGCAAATAACTGAGCACATATCTGTCTACTGAAATTGGTAAATACTCCACCATGTTCACAACTACTATCTCCATTTCTGTCTGTCCATTGTGACCATCTAGTAGCTATGCTCTGCTTAATGCATCTGCAAGCAGCATGTCATGTCCTGGAACCAAAGTGACACTGAGGTCATATTTCTGCAACCTGCCATTCTTCTTTGCTTTGGGGACTGTCGGTGAACAGCCATTTTCAGGTCTCTACAGAGATGTTCAATAGGGTTCAAGTCAGGGCTCTGGCTGGGCCACTCTAGGACATTCACAGAGTTGTCCCTAAGCCACTCCTGTGTTGTCTTCGCTGTGTGCTTAGTGTCATTTTCATGTCGGAAGGTGAACCTTCGACCCAGCCTGAGGTCCTGAGCACTGTGGTACAGGTTTTCATTGAGGATATCTCTGTACTTTGCGCCATTCAGCTTCCCCTCAATCCTGACCAGTTTCCCAGCCTCTGCTGCTGAAAAACACCCCCACAGCATAATGCTGCCACCACCATGCTTCAGTGTTGGGATGGTATTGGGTAGGTGATGAGTGGTGCCTGGTTTCCTCCAGACATAACATTTAGAATTGAGGCCAAACGGTTCTTTTGATTGATTTCTTCAGACCAGAGAATCTTGTTCCTCACAGTCTGTAAGTCCTTCAGGTACTTTTTTGCAAACTCCAAGTGGGCTTTCATGTGTTTTGCACTGAGGAGAGGCTTCTGTCTAGCCACTCTGCCATAAAGCCCAGATCTGTGGAGGGCTGCAGTGATAGTTGTCCTTATGGAACTTAGTCCCATCTCCACACAGGATCTCTGGAGCTCAGTCATAGTGACCGATGGTCACAGAGTGACTCTTGGAAGAGTCCTGATTGTGCCAAACTTCTTCCATTTGAGAATTATGGAGGCCACAATGCTCTTGGAAACCTTCAGTTCAGCAGAATTATTTTGTAGCCTTCCCTAGATTTGTGCATTGCAACAACCCTGTCTCTGAGCTCTGCAGGCAGTTCCTTTGACCTCATGGCTTGGTTTTTGCTCTGATATGCATTGTCAGCTATGAGGTCTTCTAAAGAGAAGTGAGTGTCTTTCCAAATCATGTCCAATCAGTTTAGTTTACCACAGGTGGACTCCAATCAAGGTGTAGAAACATCTTAGCAATGACCAAGAGAAATGGGTGGCACCTGAGCTAAATTTCAAGTGTTTATGCAAAAGGTCTGAATACTTTTACTATTTACTATGTAAATGTGATATTTCTTTTTTTTTTTAAATAAATTTACAAAAAAAAAAAAAAATCAAAAAATTTTTTTTTTATTTTATAATAAAAGAGAAAAAAAAAAAAAATTAAAAAAAAAAAAACAAAATTGAAAAAAGTGAAAGGGGTCTGAATACTTTCTGAACCCACTGTAGGTCCTTGAGGTACCCCAGGTGGCACAAACTGATGCTTGGATTGCTTGCCTTGCATTTTTGAAAAAACAAAGTGTGAGGCTAAAGAGTAGCACTGTACTCAAGATGAAGATGTGTCTGAATAGGGTGGCCAGGAAAATTTAGTGGCTCGTCAAAAACCTCATATATCAAAAAGGTCAAAGCTGATGACCGGTCCTGCAAGATGAGAACTGATGACTAGGCATCAGGTCTCACTGACCTCAGGATTTCAATCACTGACAGCAGTGCAGTTTCAGTCGAAATTTCAGCCTTGGTCCTCAGTAGCGTGCTTGTTCAGAAGGGAAATATTGACTAAAAAAATCACACTCTGACAACCATTTTCACCCGCTGCATTTAAAATGCTAAAGAATGATTTTCATCGTCAAACTGTCAGAAAATCTTTTCTATAGAATGTAGAAAATAAAATAAAACTGACTTTTTTGTTTATTTACCTTATAACCCATGCTTTTTTATCTGTTACATTTAATATGCTATATAAACAAATATAAATATCATATCATGTCTTGCGTATATTCTGCAATAGTTCAAATCTGTACATTTACAGGACGTGCACATTATGTGGTTAACTGTTAGATAGTAGCTTTACTTTTGAGCTAGACAACCACTGTCGACCACTTCATTGCGACTGCTACACATGTAATCAGGAAGGATTTATTCAACAAGCAGCCAGTCCTGCCAGCTTGCTTCAAACATGAACAGTGGTGAAAATATCAGCCGTAATTACTCATCAGTCATGATCAGTCTTAGGGCTTATTTATTACATGAAACAAATTTGTTGTTCATAACACTGGAAAGTTCTTTTAAACTTCTCATTTTTATCATTAAACGATATATCTCAAGTTGATGAAGGACCACAAAAGTACCCGTGACTTCTGAAACCTAACAGAGGACATTAGCTTAAAGTGGCTGCATTATGTCCATTTCCAGCTCCATATTTTACCTTTTCTTGGTCTCACCTAGAGTAGCTTTGCATGATTCACAGTTCACAATTATCCTTATTTCAGTCAGGAGTACTATAGTCATAAGAAGATTGTTTTTCCCATCTGCAGTAATTTATACTTGGAGGCATGACTTTGTTCTGGGACCTCCCTGGCCTTCAATGTGCATAGATGGAAAACATTTTTCGGAGCAGTCAAGCGCAGTAGCAAAGCCCAACACAAAACAGAGCAGGCATCAATGACAATAGATATGACATTGTTTAAGTCAGACACAGTATGAAGGGATGAGCTGGGGTAGAGGTGGGTTGCAAATACACAGCAACTGTGGACGGGCTAAAGCAGTTTAAAAAGGTGCATCCTGTACAAGACTTGCCACTGGATATGTAAGAGCATTGTATCAGCGGAGCCATCAACTAATAAGGGCTGGCACTGAGATCAACAGATCTTCAAGGATTGTACTTGAACTTGAATTTGTGGCCTGCCTTAACTAACATTATGCTTGATTTAGCTTATACTGGGTCTTGGTGCAGCCCCTCAGTTCATCTGCTGTCTGAAACAACCTGTTTTAGCTCCTCTCCGTTTAAGGCCACCATCCCTTTAAGCCAGCTCCCCTCTGATCGGCTGCCCCACTCACACAGTAGGTTTGAAAAGCTGGTGGATGGGGCAGCTGTGATCACAGCCAGAGCTGTGTGCCTGAGATGACTACATTAGGAATATCTGCTGTCACTGATATCATACAGAGACATTATTTTAAACCTTGGCTAATTATGGGCATCCAAACAAGGAAAAGAAAATGAGGAAAAGCACAATAGGTCCACTTTAAGTGCTATACTTAAAGGTATCCTGCAGTGTGTTTTTAAATGGATTTGCATGTGATTAAAACAAAATAGTAACCTGCTTATAAAGACATTACTTTTAGTAATTAAAAGGTTCTATACTATTCAGGTTGTTGACAAATCTTATGAAAAACCAAAACCAACACTGTGCTAGTCAGTCTCTCAGTGTTATGATTTCCCTTTCCTCGCTTTGGCACTCAGCCCCAAGCCAATTTGTAATTACTCGAGACATAGATTTTTAAAATGGCTCAGAAAAAAGGGCATAAAATGGGCATTAAAAAGGCATAATAATTTCTTTAAACTGCTAGGAATTGTTGTGTTTAAAAAAAAAAAAAAAAAAAGAGAGACTTGTACAGGGGGTATTGTTAGGGGTATTTTCAGATTAATACACATTTCATGAGTACTTACAGCAACAAAGCAATGTATATGGGAATGACTCAAAATGATCCACAGTGCCAATGTTTATTGTAACAAAGGAACATGTGTCCCACTTCCACTGTATGTCTTTTTGATGTTTTTTAATCATTCTGGAAATATATGGAGGTCTTGGGATCAGTGGAATAAATCAGGCAGCGGTTACACAGACCATATTTGATAGGATTTGTTGGAATTATGAAAAATATAGAATATCACCAGACTTATTCTTTGTTCTTTCACCTTCCAAACATTTCACTAAAGATTATTTATTATACTGAAGAATAACTACCGTTATTTTGCTATTTATTTTTACATTGAGCTATTTCTACTTTTCCTTAAGTTACAAAATGATTTTTCTGACTGTGGTGTTTGTAGAAATTTTGATTAGCTGTGCTATGGAGAAATGTTTTAATTAGTGAGTCCCAGTTTTGTAAGGATCATCTTGCCACTGGTTTCCCACTCTTCCACAGACTGACAGCTGGTAGGAGCAATGCATCAACAAAGGTATCAATGTGCCAAAGGCAGGGAAGGAAGAGTGCTAGCAAGAAAACATGGATGTAATCAATGTAAGGTTCTAAATATTTAAAAAATATGGAAGGAAATCCATCCAACACTATTGTTATGCCACAAGGATATGCACCACGCATATGGGTGAAGAACACTGCATGTAAACATAATTTAATAAATTTGTTTACACAAAAAATCTGGAGGGCACCTTATTTTTTCTGCTACTGTTGAATACTAAAAAAATGGGGTCAGACAGACTGACCTTGATCATTAAGAAGCCAGCTACTGTCATCTCATCTTGAGGTTTTAAAAATTAAGCACAGGATAAGAGGGTTAAATAAATTCATGTGAATTCTGAACACTGGGTCTAGATTACTTTGGAGGGTAACTATGTACTTTTTTTCTTTTAGTTTATCTCAGCTAAGTTTATGTGACAAATGTCGCTGCTTGTATGAGTTTTCAGCATCGTTATAAAGACAAGGGGACAAGAGGTACTTTGTAGCATTTGTGGTTAAAGTCAAAACATGGAGCTGTGTGATGTACTAATGCGAGTCAGAGGGAAGTCAGTAGTGTTTTGTAAAGCCCCATTGGCAAGATTAGCACATCCCCCAATCTCTGACATGTGAACAAACCTCTATCCCCTCAACCACCAGGGGGTCTGCTATGGCAGACTTCCAACAGCCAACTGCGTGTATGTGTATTTTAGCGTGTGTTCGCACAACTTTCTGTGTGTATGCAACATAGAGAAGCAGACAGATAGACAAGAGTGCATGATAAGTGCATAAGCAAATGTGTGAAGGCCTCTGGCTGTGTGTGTGATTGTTGTGATTGTGTGCCTGTATATAGGAGAGAGACAGAGGGACAGAGATACAGAAGCAAAGAGAAATAGGGTGACAGGGAGACAGAGAAACTAACGGACACCTAAAGAGTCTATGAATGCATGAATGGATGTGTGAATGCCTCTGGCTGTCTTGTCTGAGAGCTGGTGTCTGACTACTTGCATTTATTTTCAAGGCTCTATAGCCTGTCAACTTATTTTAACAACAACACAATCTATTTTAATACAACTTCCCTTCTATATGTGTGTGTGCATGTGAACAGCAGAAAGCTTACCATCTGACAAAAAGTATTCCACCTCTCCGCTTTTACCCTCATCCCCATCATGAGCCTGGAGCTGGTAGACAAACGTTCCCGCAGGGGCCTCAGGGGATACGACAGCCAGGTAAGGGTACGGCTTCATATTCCACTCAGGGACGTTGTCATTGACATCAGTGATCTTCAGCTTCACCTTGTTCAGGTACCAGTCTGGGCCTGGGGGATAGTGCAGAGATAGTGACGGAGCTCTGGTTACAAAAAGTGACAGCTGTCATGTAACTGAGTGTGTAGCAGGGAGACAAGCTGCCAGGGGAATCTGAAGCACCAACAAGCACAGAGTCAACTAAGGGTACAGGTATGTGAGATATAAATCCTCTCCAGTAGATAGCAAAGACCAGAGCTGCATGATTAAACTAAATGTTTTTTGTGCCTGTACTGTGAAACTGATACCACTACAGTCTCAGTTCAGCTCAGAGGTCTGGTCAAAGTCAATTACCACACTATCTTTAACTTAGCAATTTAACGGCTATCTTTCTACTTTCTTTTCCTTTGCCATAGCTGCCAGGAGCTCAGGAAATTGTTGTAAGTGGATGTCAGGAGGTATGTTTGGGCCCAGGATTGAGGATGGTGGATATAACATCATCCATCCATTCTCCATCAGGGTTTCCATCCAGGCATCCAGATACCTAGGTTCCCATGGGAGAGAGCCTCAGCCACAGTCTCATCTACCATGTCTGGGTAAAGCTACCTTGATCTTCCCACAGGGGCGTGGGGATGATGCCTCACGACTCCAGGCACTTTGTCGCCTGCACACTGCCTCACTGAAGTGAATAAGAAGATTCCAGGAATCCAATTACCAACTCGCTCAACCTAAGCCGGGGCAGACAGCAAGGGAGCACAACAGCACCCAAGGAGAAGCGGTGTAAAACTGTGTCTCTATGACAGAAGCATAGCATGACTTTTCCTGGAACTGATAGTAAGGGATCGTTATCCACATTAAACACAATGACACAATCTGGAAACAGTGTTCACAAAAAACTCCAGACCCTGTCACAGGCCCCAATCTAGGACACATTTTGTGCAGAATCTATTCCTGCAATGTGGAGCAAGTCACAGAATTGTAAGCTAAGACACTATTTTCGCAAATATTGGCTGTGATCTTGTGTCAACGTGGCATGAAGGAATGTCAGAAGAGGTGCCAAACAGTTCAGTAGACTGCAATACACAGAGGCCATCTGCCTCACCCCAGAAAAGAAGAACCCCCTGCCAGAACAAACAAATACACACACACAAACACATGCACATACAGATATGAATACTAGTGCAACAACCGTGCATACAAGCAAGTGATCCTGTCTCAAACACACACCCACTTGCACACTTGACATTAGCATGTCGCTTTCTATCTTCCTGTCTCTCTCACAAACACACCATGGACACTTATGCACAGAGGTGGGTTACCTTAGGGCTAAAAGTAACTATAGATTTCAAATCTCATTATGTAAAGGGTTTCATGCTTGTGTCCACAGGCTATATATGTACTTTTTAATCCAAGACAAAAGCAGCAGGAGTGTGCGATGCATCCTTTTACTACCTGAGGGCTCACTCAACAGATGTGCTGTCTGTATAAAACAGTTCTACTTAGCTGGTTTCCATAATATTCTGCAACATAATGCCTTTCCAAAGTATGTTATAGCTGATAATATAAAACTGTATACCTCTAATGAGTACATGCACACAGCAAATGGTATAAAGTCTTCAAACTGTATGAATTGCTGTAACAAAATATTTGACAGCACCTTGTGTTGGCTCAAATGAGTTGGAAAACAGAAAGTAGATGCTGAGATCACAATTCCCATTTCTTTTTTAAACTCTTTTACAGTTAAGATGCATTTTGATGAAAAATACAATGTGTTACACTCCATACTAGCTCTGGAGCATTCACAACTGAAACACAATAGCTATAAAGTGTGTGACAGCTCCTAAAAGGATTGTTAGAGGGATAATAACAGAGAGAGGAAGAAGCTAGAGGAGAGAATTAATCTCGCTTTCTGCTCAGGCTTTAAAGTTGCTCTGTGGAGAGGAAAGTTCTGACTGGGATCTGACGATAGTTCGTTTTGGATAAATAGCCACTGTATCGTGGGGGCAGAGAAACTAATCAATGTTCAGATGCTATCTCCTAAAATGTTGACAGCGGCAATTTATGCGCTTTAAGCCAGATCATCCTGCTCTGTAAGATGGAACAATCCTTTCGTGATGAATAATGAGAAAGGATAAAGATTCTATTGCAAAGTAGAGGGGTTTAAAAGGCACTTAATCAAAAAGAAATCAGAGTTCCAGCACTTAACATTTAGTTGACTATCAAATCTTTGCGGGGAGTGGTGCAAGACACATTCCTCGCCTCCTGCTTGTTGGTGTCTTTCCCAGCCATGTCTCTGTGGTAATGGTGGTGATGATTTTACAAGGCTCCATCTAATTAGCTTGTTACAGAGAGACTAATCAGAGCCAAGGCAGATAATTAGAGCCTATCAGCTCTGGAATGATAATGAAGAATGTACTAGTAAGTGTGTATGTGTGTGTGTATGTGAGCATGCGTTTGCAAGGTGAGAGTCCGTATATGTGTATGGGCAAAGGAGAGTGCACACTGCATGTTCTGAGGCTGCAAACGTGCCATTTCTCTCTGATCTGAATAGGGAGATGCTGTGAATGATGCCCTGTGAGCGCCAAACCGACACAAGCTGCCTCACCTGACCAAGACAAAAGATGTGATCAAATAACGGGCAGAGGCTCACAGGCTCCACTGGATTTTTTAATGTCAAATATGCTTTCTGTGCCTGGCATGATGAAAGGCTGGTCTATATTTTACAATAGAATCCCATAAGGATAAGAGCATATGCTGGATGACTAACATAATAATGTATCATAAAAAGTTGGATGGCAGAGGTGCAATGTGCGGTTGGCAAAGGCTCAGTAAGTGCAATGGTGTGTCTCTGTGTGTGTGTGTAGTGTTGTGCATGTGTGTTCTATCACTGCAAGCCATTCTGTTGATGTTTCCTGCTGTTAATCCTCTCCTTGGGTACTTGCTATATAAAGCCGCTAAGTGGCTTGCCGGTATGAAAAAAAAAAAAGTTGTCTCAAGTGCTTCTGTGCACATATAACTGCCCACAGTACAAGGACACTGAGTGTGTGTGGGAAGGGGATGAGAGGAAACAGAGTAAAGGAGAGAGGCACAGCTACAGAAACACAAATATCTACAGAGGGAGGGAAAGAGACAGAGAGGGGGAAGAGGCAGGCAGCGTGGTGGAAGGAGTATTGTGTGATGCTTAGCACAGAACGTAAAATAACATTGCAGAGACATGAGCACAGGGGAAGCACAACAAACAGCGTAGCACAACAATGGATGGTGGGAGCGTCTATGTTTGGAAAGAAAACATACAGTAGCAGACCATGAGAGGAGAAAATTAAGACAGAACACACAGTATAATTAATAACACAGGTTTTTTTCTAATGTATCCCTTGTTCCTTTTACTTCCATCAAGGGGGGAAATTAAGATACAAATATTTCTGTGTGGAATTAAGCAAATTGCGTCTGCAAGCATAAATATCAATGGCCCGTGTGAGACGTGGAATTTCAGGGGTGCTTTTTTAGCAGCAAGTGAATGGAAAATGAAAATCAGCTCAAAGGGGGAGTAATGAGGTACATTAGCCAAATGTTTGCACTGTTAAGGAGGCTCTATTCAAAGCCGCCCACCCCCCCATCTCTGTGCTTAAAGCAAAGTGTGAAGCCATCAGCAGGAGATCAACACACTAAAAGCACTGGGGACAAAAATCTATTAACTCAGGGATTCCGGCACCGCACACCATGGACTCTGCAGCGGCTCAGAATGGCTGACACACTAAGCATGTAAATACACATGCAGGCACTTTCATCCCAGAACAATTACAAATGGTAGACGACTTCAAATTCTGCTCATCACTGCAGAAAACGTCAAAAACTGCGTTCAATAACGCTGCCAGTATGTTTCTTTTATCAACCATATGTGCAAAGGCTTTGCAGCAATATCATCATCATTGTAGCACATCTTTTATCTGTAGTTAATGAAAATAATAAACCCACTGAAATTAAACATAAAATTAAAAAAATAAAAGTTGCTTGCTTGATATAGGATTTTTCATTTTTTTCAGTGGGTATCAGGCTTCAGCTGAGAGCAGGCCATTTCAGCACTCAGACTTTTTTACCTCTCGATGCCTTGTTTTTACAAGTTTGTTGTTCTCTACAGACAAAAATCAGACAGTTAATAATATTCCTCCACTGCCTTTGAAATGAGGTGTGGGTCAAATCCTGTCTTCTTTTGCTTGCTGGGGGCTCAGCTTTAACTCAGCAGGAGAGCTGCTAGGGATTGCCATCAGAGTTTTATACATTTGAGGTCGGCATCTGTCCATCTTTGGTTTTAGATGGATTAAGCTGTTGGAAAGCTTTTATTGGACTCACAGAAGGTTAACAAGATACCATAAATTCAAGTTACACTATCTTCTCTTCATCCTGTGTCTCCTCTGCTATGCTTCTGAAAGCATTTCCAGCATGCTTTTTTTTAATACCCAATCATGCTACTGACCAATTGCCAGTTAACATTAGTTGTGGGATGTGCCACCAGATTTGGAATATCACAACTTTTCCAGTTTTTTGTTTTTGAAACATATTCCAAATGGCCATCTCAGTTTTAACATTTTTTATACATGGTCTATGTACTATGCTTATTCAATTTTACAATTAAATATAAGGTTTAGTTTGATTTACATAAGATTGTGTGTGTTTTTATTTACATTTTGCAGAGTATGCCAACCTTTTTGGGAAATGGGGTTATACATCTTACAACATGTTTAAAGCACACATCACAATAAATCATACTACAATGGTCTTTTGGAATATGCAGCACTATTTTACATAAGTCAGACTCCCTAAGTGTAAGTAAATACTCTAAAAACACAGGAGAGGCTGTATAAAATGTAAACCGAATGCAGTGATTTTCTAATTATTTCTAGCCTAAATTTAATATTTAAAAAAATAGGACAAAGAAAACATATCAAATCCTGAGAAAATGTATTATATAATTTTTTTTTTCACTGAGGGTGTTCAGTGTCTCTCTCAAATCTCTGGTGTCAGGCCCATAACCCTGTTAGAGCCCGACCGATATACTGGCAGGCCAATTAGTTATTTGCTCATATATTTTGATATGAGCATTTATAACAGCTGATAATTAAAAAAGAAAAGAAGAGATGGGAGAAACACCCTTCAATCATATTATGAGTGTTGATGTATAATTTGTCCACCAGAGGGCACTGTGCAACTTTCCTGTTGGCAACAAGTATTTGGAATGCCACAAACACAACAACCAGCTGGGTCCTGTACTATGAAGTGAGTTCAACATCCATCCATCCATCCATCCATTTTCTTCTGCTTATCCTATTCAGGGTCGCAGGTGGGGGCTGGAGCTTATCCCAGCTGCCATAGGGCGAAAGGCAGGGTACACCCTGGACAGGTCGCCAGTCTGCCACAGGGCTGTGAGTTCAACATACCCAGGGTAATCTTTCTGTTATCTGGATTAATTTACCTTAACATTGGCAATCAGGATAATTGGTCATATGAAGCTAGTTATCAACTTGATATGCAACTTCCCTGTTGGCAACACGTTTGGAATGCCGCAAACACAACAGAGTCGGGCAGATCTTAAATGAGTAAACCACAACTTGCTGATACAATAAAACAAGATTATTTTTAAACTGCATTGTCATATTTTCTTAATAAGGACTCATAAATAACGGAAATCTATTTGTTTCGTGTGTCTGAAAGAAAAAAATATTGGCCAATATATCAGATATTTAAATCACCAAATACTGGTCTCAAAATCCTATATCAGTCGGGCTCTAAACCCTGTATAGCTGGACGCTAGCTTAAGTATTGCACATCTTTGGAAGTCCCATCAAAGGCACTTACCAAATTAAACAAGATGGGCTGAACACCCATTTAATGGATTTATGTGTCTGAGGAGTTGGACCATGCACTCAGCATGTTCTGTGACTGCATTAAGGATGCTGAAACAAACTGGCTGTGTTTATTTTAGCTATGGTAACTTTTTTTCTTGCATTATTTGCATATAGCTTTATTCCCCTCTGTGTTGCGTTTACTGAAGCCAAAGGGTGCCCACATGATTGCAACAGTTTCTCTTATTTTTGCAGCTACTTTTCCTTGTCTGCACCCATGACTGCTTCTGTTTCTCCG